>ML685817.1:5297383-5310702 GCA_007922175.1 Pelusios castaneus | reverse complement strand
TGTGTGTGTGTGTGTGTGTGTGTGTGTGTGTGTGTGTGTGTGTGTGTGTGTCCACAATATAGCCCTGAGCTGCACTAACACACTTATTTTTCAGCCACCACTTTCTATTTTTAATTATGTACCTGTTCAGAAGCTGGCAGTAAGAATGATTACCGTTACAGTGCCATTCCTACCTGCAGTTAAGCTTGCTAGGACCACCTGTGAAAAAGGTAATGTCAGGAATCCTCCACCCCAGCCCACGGTGACAAAGTCCAGCTTCAGGCTATACAGCTGCAGTCATGGGATTTTTCTGCCTGGAATCCTGATGTCTATACTGGTATTGATCGGGGCTGCTCCCACGCTGTCCTGTTCGGCCCTTTTCATTATAAGGTGGCACTCTGTGTGGTTGGGGAGGTGAAGGTGGGACATCCTGGCGGAGGGGTCCCTTGTGCTGGGTGGTTAGTTGTTGGGCTGGATAATACTGGGGATACCGCAATTCTGCTGCCCTCACGTCTTGTGCACGAGAGTAGTTTCCTTTAGAGGGATGGACAGCAGGCTGCCCTCCTTGATAATACGAAAGATCTCTCTCTTTGTACATCAGTCGTGGCCCTGTTAAATACTCCATTGGTTCTGCAGGTCCACACCTGGGGGGAAGAAAATGCAGCTAGATAAATAAAGCAGTGTTCCAAGTCAGTAATAGACATTAAGTTTTACATTTAGTATGGAACAGGAAATGCCACCTCAGCAGGGACCTGACCCGATGCATCAAAACAGAACTTCTTGAGAGTAAAAAACACCCTCCCAGAGGCATGGTACAATATTTCTAACACACAACATGCTGGGTGCAAGGGTCCAGTGCACATCACAAGCCACTGACAAAGGAAGAGGTCTACAGCCCACAAAGCCAACCTCCCCCCACTCCCCTACAGCCATTTGCCATAATGGAAACAAAGATCCTTTAAACAATGTGCATTTGACTGCATCTTATCTAGCTGGAGAATAAACAGATGAGTTTGGGCTACAGCTTTGCAAATCCCATAAGCCTCCTGTGCACAAATATTCACACCTCCCAGCCCTGACTCACTTATTTCTTTCAACATCTCAGGCTGTAAAACTCTGACAATACTATAGTTGGAAATCTTGGAACTCCTTGAAAAAACAACCGGGATGTTAGGAGACAGTGTCTGTGTTTAATGGGCTAGTCGCCAATGAGGTTTCAAAAACCCCAGTGAGCTGGAAAGCTGCTGATGTTAAGACTGTTCTGTGACTTGTCTGCAGCATCCATAAGGGTTTGGCAATGCAACATGTGAACATGCAATCCCAGAGAACGTGCTATAAAACCCTCTCTGTAGTTTGTGTCTTAATCCCATGATTTACACTAATGAGGGATTGCTATTTCTCCCTAGAATAGTTTAACATTTGACCGATCTAAATGGGAAAAATAATTGTTCTTATGGATATGGCACTGCACCCTCCACAACAGTTCAGCCCCGTAAGGAATTTGCATATGTCCTTATACTTCACTAGGGCAAACCGTCCTATTGACTTCAGTGGAATTTTTTGCCTGACTCCAAATTGAAGGAAGACTGTAGAATTTTGAGCTATAGGGAACACTGAAAATGTCGATCAGTTATACACACTCTAGGGCTTCAGGACTAAACTCATCGGCTTTTGTTTAAATACATTTCTGTGAATTATTAAAACAAAACCAAAAACCACCTCTGTCATAAAAAGGTATCAGATGTCCGATTTGTTGAAGACTTTCACTTCCTCCATCAAACTCTCTTTCGGTCACACAGTGATTTTATAAGTGTGCTTCTCATTTCTTAACCCATGCTCCCTCCACCCCCTGATGCCATCGAAAATTGTTTTGCATGAAGTGAAACACAACATGTGGTTTTCTGCTGCACTTGTATAAGCCCATGGGGTAAGTCACAGACATAGGCAATGAACAAACATTATCTGCCTTGAAATGAACCTACAACTCTCCCCCTGGACTCGCTTAGTGCAAATGTTTCCTGTTTAAAATGGAAAGAGAGAAAGGAGGAATTCCAGGCCTTGGACTTCTAGGACCCTGAGGTCCCCAGAGACTTTTTGCTTTAAAAACAGAACATTATAAAAGACAGACACTCCTTTTAAGAGAGAGTCCAGGCAAAGTGCTGAAGGGGTTGAAGCCACCCTCTGAGATACTAAAAGGACTCTTAACCTGCATGTGTTCGGACAACTGGTATCTCTGCTCTCACGTACAGGCCTTGGAACAGAGTCTGACTTCCACAGCAGGCTAACGGGTTGCTCTGTGTATTTCTATCAGAAGTGGTAAGAATTATGACAAGGCTGTTCTCTACTCCTCCATGCCATATCTTGCCCTGTAGGGACACTGTACAACTGGAAGTTTGTATTTATGTGCAAGAGAAATTAAAAGCGGAAGCAGTTCTGTGTCAAGGAATAAAATAAAGAGAACAAATGTTAATGTGTCATACGTGATGTTATTTCCTTTTTCAAGACTCAGGAAACAGAACAGCAATGCTTAACAGGATATTTGTCAAGATAATGCTCACATGCTTAATGTAATTTTTCCCTAGCTGTTATCATTAGACAGAATTTTTGTTAATCACATTAAAAAGAGTCATCATAGTGCAAACATGCTTGGAACAGATGCAAAGGCCCAGGGGCAACTTTGAATTGGACCCTTAATGCAAAGCTGAACTTATGATTTTAAAATATTTCCAATTTAATTGGTGGAAAACAAATTCTGTTAAATCTGCTGTTGGAAGAAGCTGCTGTGCATCACCAGTTGCACCTTCAGTGCATCTTCCACCATGCTGCTCTGCTCAAGGGTCTAGTTCTGGCAAAGAAAAAGAATTACGTGGCCGCACAGCTTGGAGAAGCGGCAGGGGCTTCAGAGTGTAACAAGTGGCTTCGTTTCAGGAGAGTTGAGTGTCCAGGGGACAAAGAACTCTCCAGAGGAAAAAAGGAGAGGAAAAACCAGGTTCATCCCTAAAAGGATTGGCCCAGATTTGATGGCCAATTTTAGGCCCTCTCTTCAGCTGTTCTCTGGGTGGAATACAAATGGACAAGCTATGACAATATACCTCCCATCAGGTCAGAGACTGGTGGCTGGAAGAAGGGCAGGTTGAGGAAGGAGAGGATGGGACTAGGCATGGTTCCCACAGACCTTTCAGAAAAAACCAGCATATTAATATTTCTGCAACTTCCTTTACATTTGGGATAAAAAGCAACAATCACTTAAAGTCTCTGTGGACAGGGAAGAGTGGGGGAACCTGGCAGTTCTGCATTACTGGCAACCCCAAGGAGAATAATCTGAGGGAAACTCCACAAAGGGTTCCTTGTGGATCTTTTAGTCCCCTTGCCCAGATAACTTTCTCAGGGTATTTCTGCATGGAGGGGAGGGGTTGACCCAGATCATTGTTCCTATTTATAATAAACCCTGGATGTTGAAACTGAACTATTCCATGGTGATTCATTCTAGATCCTTTAGTGGTCTCTTCTGGCGTTAAGCTCTGTTTCCACGATTCTTCCTTTTCCTCCCCACCTTCATGCTTGTTGGCTTATTATGGGTGAATTGCTCACAAATCCAGGCCTGCTGAAATTAGTGATTTTAAAAGGGAGTGAGAGAGTGGTTCAAAGCACTTTTTAGAGGTCCCCTTCCTCTTCCGCTTCACATTAACCAGCAGCTAAGAATGTGCAAGGCAAAGGAAAGGAAAGGAAAAGATAGTTGGTTTGACCAACCCTGAATGTCCCTTTTGCTATTTTTTAAATGGACAGAAAGACAGTATTTTTAAGGCAAAAAAATAACTTACAAACCCCCAAACTCACATGCTAATCTATAGCATCAGGAATGCTGTCACCATGAAAAGCTGTAGTCACAAGAGTAAAAGCTGAGAGATTTAGGAACAATTTCTAATAATGGTGATTTCAGAGAGCAAATGCATTGCTACTTTGAAGAAACTCAGTTTTCATATGACTTTATACAGTCTGCTTGCGTATTATTACTTTTCTTTAAAAAAAAAGAACAACCCATAAACCTAACCAAATACCTTTTCAATTACAACCCCGTGGACACTGCTCATTTCAGAACAGAATCAAAACAACTCTGTATTTTCTCTCTGCAGAAATTACCAACTCTGAGGAGGCCCCAATGAAATCCCCCTCCCCTCCCACCTCCCGTTCTGTTTTTCTTGGTTCCTGGTGAGTTCAGAGTTCAAAAAGCTGGCTCACACTTCCCCACTGACCTACTGTTTGTGGGTCAGACCAAGAACTTGAAGTGGAAAATCACTGACCCATGGGAGCTATCTAAACCGTACAAATTGGGTCGAGCAGCCCAGCCACTCCAAAGGAGCGTGCCCTGTAAGAGGACATGCTGAGAATGAACTTCTCTGAGCGTCAGCTGTTGGCCAGATTTCTGGCCGGTTGTTTGACCTGTGGGGTCATTGGGCTGAACGGGTGATTGCAGAAGAGGAACATACACAACAGCATGGGACATGCTGATCTTGCAGCTCGGAAAGCCTGTTACTGATTGGCTGAGTTGTGCCTTTTCCTGGGGAAGGAGAAGTTAGGAGCAGAAGCTGAAAGACTAGTAAGTTAATATACTTGTTGTGGAAAGAAAGAAGGCAGGAATCAAAGCCACTGGAGCAGCAGGAAAACCTCTCCCCCAAATGGTGACATGATATAGGCAAGTTGCTTATAAATAGCCTGTTTATTGTATTGAGATAATGAGAAATACTATTTCTCTCCTCCTATCCCTGCCCAGAGAAGGTATAGTACAAACACGGGTAATGCAAACTTCCCCACATTCTCTGCCAACTTGTTTCAACCTTGACCTACTGGTTCTGAGCAATGCTGGTTGAGCTTCAAAATGCTGATCAGTTAGGAACGGTGATCCATTTAGGAGCCCACTATAACTCTTGCTTGAAAGGTGATGCTCAAAAGATGATTAAAATATTTTGTGTGGTCCCTTTTTTATTTCTTGATGAGGGATAAAGAGGGCCTAAATGTGGTTCTTTTTCCCTGATTGTTTTTACTTTAGAGATACCAAGAATGTCAAGTCTGCTATTTACTCCTCCTGGCTTTGCTACAGATCTCAGGGAGCTATCAGGGTTGTTAACAATTTAATTGAAGGGAGTGGAATCTTTAAGGAAGGCCTTTCTCTATTCAAAATGTTAGTGATTAAAGTTAAATGGGTGTTAATAAAAAGTGATTACAAATCATTTCCACTTCCATTTGCTCAACTTCTACTCTCTCGTCTTGTCCCCATTTCAGTAATTCTCCAGTTATGCGCGCGCAAGAGAAAAACTCCTCCTACTTTGAAGGAGAGAACGTGTTGAGTTACACATCAAGGGGTATGTCTACACTGGCAATTTAGTTCGACTTAAGTAGCCTTAAGTCGACCTAAATTACTCCCTGTCCACACTGGACTTTCATTAAGTCGACTTAAGAAATTCCTTAAGTCGACCTAGTAAAAACCAACGGTTAGGTCGACCTAACCCTTAAGTCGACTCCTTAGGTCGACTTAAGCACAGTGTGGACATGGATTAACCCTTAAGTTGACTTTAATAAGTCGACTTAAGGGCAGTTAGGTTGACTTACTAAGTCCAGGTTCAGGATAATCACTTTAAGTCGACTTAATAAGGTTGATTTTAAGTCAACCTTATTAAGTCGACTTACCAAAGTCGACCTAACTTTTTCTCGTGTAGACATAGCCAAGGAGTCTCAGACTTTATAGCTAATGGAAACCCATACTTGACTACAGCCTCTTTTGCACCCTTTTCCATGACTGTTTAGTCTTTGCAAGACTTAGAGAGACCCAGGATGATAGCATGAGGCAACAAAAGCTATGATTAGCGTGCAAAAGAGAACGGGGCCCTGTCTGTGTCCAGAGGTCTCATCAAAGAACCTCTTTGTATGCATTACAATTGAGTGCTGCCTATTCTCCCCAATAAGGGCCCTAACTACATATGAAAGATACAAAGAAGGAAAAAAACCAAGCCCAGATCTAGGAATTAAGAGAGGCAAACAATCTTACAATAAATTTGAAGTGTTTCTTCTGAGACCTAAGCTTATAAAACTAACAAGGAGTCCTGTGGCACTTTTAAAGACCAACAAATTTATTTATCGCACGAGATTTCATGGGAGAAGATCCCACTTTGTCAGATGCTTTGAAGACACTATGTTTGCTGAACTAGACTAACACGGCTACCCCTCTGAAGCTTATAAAACTGTTTCTGACATACGTATTTAAAACTGGCTTTTAAAACTGGGGCTCTAGTGGCTATGTAGCCTGTATCTCTCTCTCTCTGCATAGACAGATATTTAAAGTCATTGCATATAATAGAGAAAGCACAGCTGGTTCTGGGCAGTAGCACCAGGAATCGCAATAGCTTAATATTCAGTGTGTATATCCCTAAAAAGTCAATGCAGGTTTTAAAAAAAGGCACTGAATGGGTCTGAGCGACATTAAAATCTGTCATTTGCAAGCTTGTTACTCCTAAAACAAATGTTTTTTGCCAAATTTTGCCAAAATTTATCAGTTAAGGTAAGTGGGTTTTTTGCATTTAAAAAGCTGCATGAAACCACATTGTGTAACGTAGCGCTAGGAGGAGACTGTAGCACTGCTCTGTTCTTGCTGTCAGTGAGAGATGGTTGTACCTCTCAGCAGAAGGCAGATGTCCAGACATGTCACACTCACTTCAAACACACCACACACAGATTATTTATGGGCTGACCTAGCGGAGGTGCTTTCTCCTCCTGTTCCTTTATCAACAATGCACAACTAAAAAAACCCGATAATGTAAACTAATCCGATCCTAGGATCTCATGTCACACATGCCAGGCAGGGAGAGCTGTTTTTAGTTGGAGGACTGTGTTTGGAACTCCTGCAGTGTCAGGTTTCCAGTGACCAGACCCTCATCTCTGGTGCAGGCTCGAATGCGGTTGGACAGGACGAGCAGAACACTTTGCAATGTATATTACAGAGCTTTGACTTCTGTCGGCTTTGCCGATGGATAAACATCACGATCATTTCATGACCTATATTACTGAAAAAATGGAAAAACATCTACTTTTGCTACTTGTGTTTGCTTTGGACTGCAAAGAGGAGAGGACCCTTACACTTTGCTGGGAATTCAAGCAGGAATAAATTTCAGACACATGGCAAATACCTAGGGCCTGATTCTCCTTTCAGTTTTACGCTATGGAAACTCGTCAAATATCAACAGTTACCCTTGACTGACCCTAGTGTAAGAGCTTGTTTGCAGTTTCTGGACCACTGTAACAACACAGTTCAAGTTTCGAATATAATTTACAAACCAGTATAAAGTGGTAAACTCCCAAATAAGTTCCAAAGGGGTAGCCGTGTTAGTCTATTGTAGAAAGACAAAAGAGTCTTGTGGCACTTTTAAAGACTAACAGATTTATTAATCGCATGAGCTTTCGTGGGAGAAAGCGTCTGATGAAGTGGGATTTTCTCCCATGAAAGCTCATGCGATTAATAAATCTGTTAGTCTTTAAAAGTGCCACAAGACTCTTTTGCCTTCCCAAATAAGTGAGGTTCTCAACCACTGTCTCAGGACACATCACTGTGTCGCCACACCGTGGTATGTGTGTCATGGAGAGTCAATGAGATAGCTGGATTAGGCCGGGGATGAGGGTGGGCTGGTGTGTCCTGTAGGGTCACGACACACCACCAACTGTGTTGCGACCCGCAAAGGTTGAGAACCACTGAGTTAGACTAGTATAAGGGTGCTTATATTTCTATAGAAATTCCCAGAGGGGTAGCCATGTTAGTCCGTGTACAGCAAAAACAACGAGAGTCCTGTGCATCTGACGAAGTGGGTTATAGCCCACGAAAGCTTATGCCAAAGAAAATCTGTTAGTCTATAAGGTGCCACAGGACTCTTTTTTTTTTTTATTTATTTCTATAGCAGAGCAAAACCTGTGTGTAGACCAGCCCTAAGTGACTGCAAAATCAGGCCATTTTCTGTTTGCAAACATATCATGAAGAGCCTGTGAACCAATAAAAAGTTTTGGAGATGCCTGGAACTCAGCACCTGCTACTCAAAGATCTCAGGAAAAGACAGATTCTGTTTGCAGAGCACATTTTAAGGGGTTCAGCATGTTTATGGGCACTGGATGGCAGGAGAGCATGAGTTGGAAAAATAAGGTCTCGGATGGACAATGTGGTATCCCAGGTGGATTAAAAGGACTATTCATCCACAAAGAGATTAGATGAGGATCATACAGAATGGACTGCCGTGGTTGCAAACTTTCTGTAATGGTGATGCCAAAGAAGAACAGGGAGACATCGAGAGGAGACACGGAGGAAGGGGGGTTGGACTAGATGACCTCGTGAGGTCCCTTCCATCCCTATTATTCTATGATTCTAACTCTGTGCACCCAGAGTTCTCAGTGAATTCATTTGGAGTTGAAGATATTTATCAGGTGCGCAAGTGCCTCTCAAAACTGGGCTCAAAACTGGGAGTTTAGCTACTGATGACAACTCTCCATATAGGCTGAAAGGGCTACAAACAGAATAATACAATATTGCAATTTACTAACCTAAAAAGAAGTTTTAAACATGTGACATGAGGTGACATAACACAGCCTGCGATGTTTCCCATGGGAACGTAATGATTCCTTCAGGACATATGAGCACTACCGTACCTGCACACGTACTGGGACTCTTGTAGACAGTAGGAACAAATTGTGCTCTAGTCTGGCCAGCATCAGAATGCAGGGCGGGATTGTCACACCTCCCTACCCCCCGCCCCAAAAAAACCCAACCAAACCCACTCAACACAGGCTAAACTCACCTTCTTCTAAATGTAAGTGTGAAACTCCCATTGATTTCAATGGAAGGCATTAGGCCAACTCCTGAAAATCCCACCTTTTGTGCTCAAGCCACCCCCACTAAAAAACCCTGCCAACAAATATCAGGAGCCATGATAATTAGGTAATTAGGTTAAAAACCAAAACCCCCAAGCACAGTGGTTGGTATTCTATAAGTACCTGATATAGACACAAAACAAAACAACTATTCTGGTAATCTTCCCTAGCTCATTCCCTCTCATTTGTTCTTATGCTCTCAAGCATGCTACACCTCCTCTAGTGGGGTGTATGGAATAAAGAATTACCTATTGAGCAAGACATTTCTATTCTGTGATCTTTTCAAGCTTGCCGGGGTCTTAAATAGATTGGTAACTTAAGTAGCGAGTCATTACCACATATGTCATTTCGAATGTTACTCATTATTCGACACTGCATAATACCTTGTGAGTCATTAACCTCTTGGCATCAGCAAACCAGTCTCAATGCTAGGCAATCATGTCTCTTGCACTGGACAGAACCTTCATGTGCTTTCATGAGAAAGGCCTGGATTAGATTTTCGGGTCCCGTTGGCCTTTTGTTTCCTAGATCAGCAAGGGCTGAGAGCTTGCTATAGAGACAAACGCTCTCAACCTTTTGCAAGGCTGTCTTGCATCACACTGCAGTAACCTCTTTGCCCAATCAAAGAGATGGGCAGATGTGTACAAAAAGGAATTCTATCCAACTTGTCTTAACTACTGGGGGGGTCTTATGACATATGGGCAGGTGTGAACCAAGGGCAAATTTTGTACTCCAGGAGGGGGGAAAAAAATCAAGTTACATTCTGAGTGTAGAAAAATCTATTAAATCCATTTTTATATGAGGAATCTCATATTTTCAAACTTTAAACAACTGAAGCCTAGAGAAGAGGGTTATCTTCAGTATTATCAGCCCCATACACTAAAAGTCAATCAACATTTAGAAGGAAAAAAATCAAGCTCACACATCTCAAGCTGGCAAAAGAAAAGAAAGGAAGATACTGCATTTAGAGTTAGAGACTCATATCCAAGGATGACAATCGGAACAGTTTCAACACTGCCATTTCTGTGAGCAATTTTACACCAAGGTCTCTCTGGATGATGATATTTGTATTATATGACCTCCTTAGGCTTTCAGCTGACATTGGGGCCCCATTGTACTAGACACGATAAGAGACAATCCCTGTCTCAAAGAGATTACTGTATAAACAGATAGATTAGACAAAAGGTAAGGTGACGTAACAAAGGTCACCCAACCAGTCACTGGAAGAACCAAGCATAGCTCTGATGGCTAATCCAGTACCCTACCCAGTAGATTACTGTTGCTTTTCTGGGGCTGCCAAGGTGGAAATTAAGGGTCATGGCGTTTTTAGAAAGTAATATTTGTGCCCTACCCAAAATTTTTTCTCTTAAAAAAGCACACAGGTTATATGTAATATCTAGGGCAGCATCAGAGATAATAGTTCTTCCATTTGCTGGTACACTCTGTGAACTTCAAATATCCAACTCATTTTGTACAGGGCTTTAAAAGACACTAAACCCAAATTCCATTCCATTTGTCACATGAAATGAATTTAAAGCACTGTGATTATTCAGCTGTGTTGCTAAAATGATTTTCAACAAATAATAGAAGTCATTAAAGAGTCTTTTTTAAGTAATAACAACCCAGGCTGAGGTCTTCACTATTCAGCCACTGGGATCTTAACATACTGTCAGCTCTTTAGCAGCCTAGCAAAAACCTGTAAGAATGGGTTATTAATGTTATTACCCAGCTTTTATTTTGTTTAAAATCATCCTTCATCTAAATTAAAGCATTCCTTGCAGTTTTTCCCATTGCCATGATGAAGCATGGCTGGCAGCTATACCTCCTGCAGTACAAACTGGGTGGTAAAAGCATGCTTCAAACCATAAAGATATACAGTTGGAATTAATGGGTGCGGGTTATTTTCCCTCCATTTCTTTTTGTTTCTGGATTCAGTTAAACTCACATATATGGCCCCGTTTTGTTTCTTCTTGCTTGCAGTAAAGCTAAAGCTCAAAGTCCTGAGGAAACTGACAGTTGCTTTTGCATAAAAGCTTTAGTTATCCTTTTCTTGATGTTATTTCAATTCACATTGTCTCGAAGCCTTTGATTTATTGATTTATTTCCAAACAACTCAAACTGTAAATTCATCCTATTTTCCCTATTTTGTTTGATTCAAGGCATTTACTTCTATCTGCATACGTAAAGGTGTGTAGACTATAGCAAGGGTGGCCGACACACGGGGGGCCAAGCCCACATTTGGGCTCCCCCAGGTGCCCCACGCCTTGCAGGCCCCCCCCCCCCCACACACACAGGGCAGGAAGGGGTCTCAGCTAGGATTACCAGATACCAAAGCATGGAAAGGAGGACAGGGAAGTTCGAAAAGGAGGACATGGAGAAAATGTAGTATTAACATAACTGTCATTACCATATTATGTCATGGAAAATGGGTAATGATTAATGAACGCATGGCAGCATGAAAAAAAATGGGGAACAAGTTGAAGAACAGAAATATTCTTAGGGGGCACATTAACTGCCGGACGGAGGACATGACGGTAAAAAGGAGGACATGTCCTCCTTTTGCCGTCTGGCAACCTTAGTCTCAGCCCAATCCTCCAGGTGCCCCAGGGAGGGAAGACCTACAGAGGCCAGACCCCAGGGCCTCTCTGAGGGGCTGCAGGGGCGTGCCAGGCCGGCTCCACAGCAGCCACATGCCAGGCTGCCCCGTCCCCATGGCAGACCAGCCATCCGGGGGTGGGGTGGGGCACTGAGAGCAGCAGAGGCCGAGAGGGTGGCCTCTGGCTCTGCCCCTCTCCCCGCAGCGTTGAATGCCCCTTTCCCCCCAGCACCAGGGCCTCCCCCTGCCGTTTTGGCCCACGTGGGGGGGGGAGTGCCTGGAGCCCTTCTAATCTGGCCCCAGTGCAGCTAGTCTGGTGCCCCCCTGCAGCCTGCGCCTGGAGGCTTGCACCGCTTGCTACGCCACTGATTTCTTAATCCACTGTGCTCCATTTACACCGCGCAAACCACCCTTCCTCTGCCAGTCAGGAAACATTGGCTGCAGTCATTTAAATCTAAAGGTTCATAATATGATGAGTGACTGAACATGTAATTTTTCAGCTGCAGTTAAGGCCCTTACAAGGTATGTAAATCTCCATATTTGTGAAAGCAAATCAGGTAATTAGACCTGATTTAACGACCCAATTTGCACCCATGAGTAAGATTACAAACTTTGTGGGGCTCCTCAAGTTTGGCTGTAAATAGGAGGAGACAAATCCTGCAAGCAGTGCGCAGATGGGTACTGGGAATTTCATGGGGTGAGAGGAAAGGACTCCTCCCCACAGTGCGTAGCTTAGCTGTAGTATTGCCTATCAGCTACTACAGGAACATTAAGCTGCATCAGCCCTTGTAGCCGGGGCACTTCTCAGCTGTGTTTATGCTGAGTTTATTCTTAAAATCTCCCACTGTTACAGTAGCAAGTGCAGTTCCAGCTGGGGAACAACTGGAGACTGGACACCATCTATTTAAAAGGTTTTACACTGCCTACAGAATTCCATTTTATATTGCTAATCTAGTCCCCAGAGGATTTCAGGGACTATCTTGTCCCTTTTGTGGCTCAGAACTCAGGAACAGGGCTTGGGGTTTTTACCACCATTCTGCCTAATCCTGATCAGACCAGACCCTCTTTTTACACTAGTTCTTGCTCCCCCTGAGGAAGCTGTACTAAAGACAGTGCAATAATGCAAGATGATTTAAAGAAAAAATGCCAGTGCAAACATCGCCTTCTGCAGAAGGGAAATGGTCAGTGGATCTGTACAGCCACGGATCCAAGCTCCTCCACATCTCAATCGTTCCCCATGCCTCCAGGGACACAGGTAGCTCCCACAAAACAAAGCTCTAAAGGTCACCAAGGATGCAGACTACTCGAGCAGTCTCTCCCATTCCTGCCCCATTCCTTTCCATAGCACAACTGCAGTTGAGGAAAATATGGCTCCAGATATTGCAGAAAATAAGCTGGAAGCAATCATTTAATGCTGGCAGGATTCAGAACTAGAATGCTGTAATCCTGTTGTAGTGATATATGGTTACTAAGAGGTTAACCCATGCCTCTGTGGAATGAATGTTTGTGCCCTATCTTTGTCTGAATTCTTGGTCTCTTACACGCATTTTATACTGTATGTAATTAACCGTTATCAGGTTGTTAAGCAGTGTGATGAAGTGTGAATTTACCATTCAATGGTTTACAACATCCTTACTGTTCTCCAAAATGGCAGCTTGGGAAGGTCTGCTTATTTTATTAGTTAAAAAAGGTTTAGTGAAGCTAATTCTGGTAGCAGAAAGCATACTATAGAGAGAAAAGTGAGAAACAGCTGTGAATCCATTTAATTCTTCAAATGCCACCTCAATGTAATAATTTGTGTGTGTGTGTGTGTGTGTGTGTGTGTGTGTGTGTGTGTGTGTGT
>ML685817.1:5203845-5297373 GCA_007922175.1 Pelusios castaneus | reverse complement strand
GTGTGTGTGTGTGTGTGTGTGTGTGTGTGTGTGTGTGTGTGTGTGTGAGAGAGAGAGAGAGAGAGAGAGAGAGAGAGAGAGAGAGAGAGATACACACACACGTATATATGCAAACATCTAAAATCACTATCAATGCAATGTTAATCTAAGATTTTAAATCCACAAAATTCAGGAAATTCAAGATATAGTTCCCACAAGCAATTGTTACTCAGCCCTTTGTGCATATGTAGCATTTTTATTACTATATATACGGAATTAACTTTAATGCTTTTAGATATATACGAGCAGTATGCCTATTCACAGATGTAGAAACCATAACTACTGATTTTTATGTGCTTAAAAACCTTGACATTAGCATTATAGAAGCATCTTTTTCATTTATTTCCTTGTTTAAAAGAGTAAGATGCAAATCCACAACTCAATGCACATGCCTAGGTATTTATATGTGTGCAGGGGATATTTGCAGGGGCCTTATGTCCATATGTGGGGAGTGGGGGGTGGGGTAGGGGGGGTATCGTCCCCTCTAGACAGCCATGCCTTTCAGTCCACATGGAGCAATACTGGCCAATAAGCATGTGTAGGAGTGAATGCACTGGTCCTACTCCTTCCATACATGCCCACCTTGGATACCCTCACAGAGCTGTATTTCATGTATGAGATGTGCACCCGCAAACCACTGCATAAGGGAAACTTCATGTCAAGAGAAGTGGCAGGATTTTCTCAGAAGCAAGGGAAAAGAAGAAACAGTAGTTCCTTAGTTGAACCTAGTAAGAAACTGGAAGATATTTCAGAGTGGTTCAAAGGAGGAATCTCTTAATTTGGCAAACTACTATGAAAGAATTAAATTTTAACACTGAAACAAATCTTTAACATAATGATTCAATCAAAGAATTATCTTTGCTCCAGTATATTTAAATCAAGGAAATCATCACTGACAATAAAGCCCTATTAACATAGCTCATTTAAAGTCACAGTTTCCCAGGCTGCTGAATCACTAATGAATAACAAAGGTCACTTCAACACAACACAGTGCAATGTATTTTTAGACCACATAGTGCAAATGTACCTTTGCGCAGGATGTTCGTAAAAAGCATCAGGATGCTTTCCAGAAAGGGAGAGAGCAGAAAGGATGTTTTACCATGGCGGGATACAACAGCTCTTAACAGAAGCAGGAAGGAGAATATTACAATGAAATGTGGAATATGAGGACATATATTAATTGGATTTGGGGTCCAATCCAAAAACTTCAATAACTCCCCAAAGTGCTAGATTTGGGTTGCTAAAATGACCCATTCTACATTGAGTTATATTCCTTTCTTCTAAGAGTCTAAAGAAAAGAAAGACTGGAGTAAAAAGATATTCATACCTCTGAATAAATTATCATTGTCCAGAGAGAACTTTGAGTCTTACATTCAGTCATGAAGGACCAAGATATTGCACTCAATGGATCTTAACTATTACATTTCTTGGATGTTGTATCTAATTTAATTAGGAACATAGGTATCAGATGAGTGGGCTAGAGTGACCAGATAGCTAGTGTGAAAAATCGGGACACTGGTTTGGAGGTAATAAGCGCCTAACTAAGAAGAAGCCCCAAATATCAGGAATGTTCCTATAAAATCAGGACATCTCATCACCCTAGCATGGGGTCTCTATTCCAGTATGTTATCTCTGACACAGGGCAAAATCAGTGGATGGTGGACAATTATGACACAACTTACCAAACAAGGAAGCTTCTTCCAAACCCCATCAGTTAGATGTGGGCTTATACCACAAAGCATAAATAAAATAATAAAAACCCAAACAACTTTAAAAAAAGCAAACCATAGATTCTATCTAGAGTACAGTTCTGCAGTAAGAGGTGGATTCAAAGCGACGGAATCACAGAAAGTTTCTGCCATACCTGTATGGCAGAGTCTGTGCTATTGGAAGTTATCAAAACCCAGTTTTAACTGGAAGATCTTGAGACAAGCCAACATGGCAAAATTCAGATCTTGATTTGAGCATTCATCCCCAATGTTCACAGGTGTTTGAGTTTTAGGCATTGATATAGAAATAAGTGCCAGCTATGATGTCTAGATCCAAATCTTTTCCAAAGCTTAAGAGTGTTCAGATCTGTAGTTTTGGCTCAGACCTATAATATCTATACTACAAACATAGTAAGAGCTATTTTCAGTAGAAAAGGATTTTTCAAAAACAGAACTTCACAAAAAGTTTAAATACTTTTTTTTTTAAATACCTGCAAAAGATCAAAATGTGGAGCATTCCGCATAATATGAAACACTTGACAAATGTTTAAAAAGAATCTTCTTGCTGCTTTCCACACTGGAATAGGACAAGACAACATTACTTTTCTGAGGATGCAAAATGGCTCTCTGCATACCAAAGCAATCTTTTAAAACTTTTAACACTTATGGTGCAAGCTGATGCAACTCAAAATGAAATATCTGAGGAAGAAAAGATCAGGGTTAAGGGTTTTGTATTGATTCTCCTTCCCTACCACCACATTGGGATTAAAGTGATTTCCATTGTGACCCAACACTAGATGTAATAATAATTTCCATTTATATTTGTAGACTGTGTACAAAGAAGTGTAATAACAGACAGTTGAACATTTTTCATTGTCCATTAAAAGGGAAGAAACATTTCTGATGAAATCTCTGTAAGACCAAGGAACCACTGGAGTAATCTCTCACTAACAGAGCCTTCCTCAGATGTTTGATAACAAAAGAGAAGGGAGAGCAGCCAGATTGTTACACAAAAGAATTACACTAAAATGACATTAGGGTTGATACTCCCTTCAAAAATACCGAAGGAATGCTGCACTGAGTACTAACAAGTGGCTGCAAAAAGAGTTACAGAATTCAGCAAAGAGTTCATTTAATTATTGTTTACAATGTTAAATGGAAAATACTGCATTAATGCAATGTTAAGGAGGCACAGTGCAAATGGCAGAAACACTAGGAGATGCAACAGCTAAGTTTCTGCAATAACAGCGATTCAGACATGTTCTACGTCTGGTGTATGTTTATGGTATCTACAAGGCCCTCTGTTTTCAGTTTTTATTTTGTTTAAGATTTCCTGGGAATTTATCAGTGTTTATTACAAAAATTAAAAAAGGACAAAAACAGGGCAAAAAATTAACTTCAGAGTTTTCTGAGTAAATATAAAGGTTAATACTGGAGGATAGAAGATAGAAAAAAAGCAACAAAAACTGAAAAGAGTATTGAAAATAAATGCAGTTCAATACCATGGTTTATTTCATGAACTGTACATCGACACTACATACCTGTATGCATGTGCATACACATCTGCCGTTGCCTTATTTTAACAGACCGCTTCACTTTTACATTTGAGACTAACTTATTAACAGGAACACATCTAACTCATGTAATGCATTAGATTTTCTTAATATTTGGTGAACATCAGTTAAAACCCCCCACCAAATAGCAGCTTTGTAGAACCCAGGAGTTTTTCAGTGAAAATAAGTTAAAACTGAAAATGAAAGTCTTGAGTGTCCATTTAGGGTGGGATTTTCAAAGAAGCCTAAGACAGTGATTTTCAAACTTTTTTTCTTGGGACCCA
The DNA here is from genome assembly GCA_007922175.1 of Pelusios castaneus. Lineage (NCBI taxonomy): Eukaryota > Metazoa > Chordata > Testudines > Pelomedusidae > Pelusios > Pelusios castaneus. The sequence continues at coordinate 5,293,788 of ML685817.1, read as the reverse complement.
GTTGAAAAAAATTATTTCTGCCTGCGACCAACAATTCCATCCTTTAGCAACACATTCCAGTCTTTTGGGGGCAGCAGCAGGGAGTGATGTGACTCAGTGCCTGAGGGTCTGCAACCCAGTACTGGGTCCCAACCCATGGTTTGAAAACCACTGGCTTAAGAGACCTAAGTACCAAATTCCTATCAAATACCAAACTTTTAATCAAAGTTAAGCATGTGCGTAAGTATTTGCTGGTCTTAAAATCCCTACTTGTTAGCCCTAGCTCAATTCCAACTGAGTAATTAACATTGTACCTCCTCAAAGTTCCCTGCTGTTTCAAATGGATAAGCTCCATTTTCTGCCACAAACTGTTGAGCAGTATTGGTTTGTAGTGTTAGACAACTTTCACATTCCACTGCATTGCAGTGAGAGGTAAAGCGATCCCTGGGTACAGTTTTCAGAAGTGCCATAGTAACACATGTGATGTTGGAAAGACAGGGTGCTTCAAGTAATATCTTGTATTGGACTAACTTCTGTTGACTTCGGGTTTACACAGAACTCTGCTTCAGGTCTTGTCTCTCTAATATCCTGGCTGCTTTGGAATCATCGGATGAAAGGCATCATCAATTTTTCTTACATTATCATAGAATCATAGAATAATAGGGTTGGAAGGGACCTCACGAGGTCATCTAGTCCAACCCCCTGCTAAAAAGCAGGACCACTCCCACTAAATCACCCCAGCCAGGGTTTTGTCTAACCGGGCCTTAAAAACCTCCAAAGATGGAGATTCTACCACCTCCCTAGATAGCCCATTCCAATGCTTCACCACCTTCCTAGTGAGAAAGTTTTTCCTAATATCCAACCTTGACCTCCCCAGCTGTAATTTGAAACCATTGCTCCTTGTTCTGTCCTCTGCTACCATCGAGAACAGCCTAGCTCCCTCCTCTTTGGAGCACCCCTTCAAGTAGTTGAAGGTTGCTATCAAATCTCCCCTCAGTCTTCTCTTCTGTAGATTAAATAAGCCTAGTTCCTTCAGTCTCTCCTCATAAGTCATGTGCCCCAGCCCCCTAATCATTTTTGTTGCCCTCCACTGGACTCTTTCTAATTTGTCCACATCCTTTCTGTAGTGGGGAGCCCAAAACTGGACACAGTATTCCAGATGCGGCCTGACCAGTGTCGAATAGAGGGGAATTATCACATCCCTATTATATTCTTCTTGTGTTAATTTTGTACTGTTTCATTTTGGTTTTGCTCTGTTTTCTGCAATATTAATTATTACTTGCTGTTGGTTTTACAGGATAACAATACAGTTGCCCCTCGTTGAATGTTTTCTTTCTTTCTTTGCTCTTTCTTTAAAAAAAAAAAACAGACTCATATCATCTATGTGTAAGTGCACACACCATTCCTTATATATTGTTGCTCTATTTTTCAATAAACTGTTTTTTAAGTGGCATCTGAAATGGAGTCAAAATTCATAATAAAAATGCCAAATCAGTCTCAACAAAAGAAGTGAAATGCTATCAATATGAAAACAGTTCGCTGATACCTTGATCCACATAAAAAGTCTTTCTCTTGGATTTTCAACTGTGAAATCCCTCTGAGATTGTTTTTTCTTGACAGACTTTGTTGCATTCTACAGGAGACTGTACTGGAAAGTGCCTTCTTTGACCTGAACAACAAAGGCTATTTTTCTTTTTAAATTAACAAAAAGCTTCTACTATTAAATACATGAGGACCTCCCACTGACTCTATGTCCATTGTTTACATGGAAGCTTTTTACATACACTTGCTACTTGCTTCTCTTTTCCACCATGCATGGCTGCCAATTTCCAAAGTTCAGTCTTGAGAACCTAACACTCACATTCTCCTTGCTGAATTACATCTGAAGTAGAACAAAAATGATAGGTAATTCACTTTCTGTTAAAGCACAACACCCTCCTTCTCTCACTTCCTTATGGCTGTTATGTAGTGGGCATGTTTCCATGTCTGGCTTTGTTTTTTCAGCTGTTGCAAGAGTATGGGATATCAATTACTCTGGGCACAGAAGATGCTGACCAGAGAAACAGCTCCCAGCTCACATTACTGCTCACCTCTCTATCAAGTGCTCAAACATTTCAATTAATGCCTATTGGAGTCTTCTTGAAGCAGCGCTCTCCTTTTTTCCATTAAATGGTTCATCAGAGTGGATTAACCCTTTTAAAAGTAGTATTTACCAAAATGGGATACTTCCGGCTCAGCTTTTAACACATAAAAAAGGAGCAGGATACTAGCAAAGTGAGGCCCATATTAATATAGATTAAAGTCAGTAGTAAGTATGAATTCTTTTAACACCTACTTAACCAGATAAAGCTATATTTTAACTTTGCTCTGTGGCACATTAAGATTTTAAGTGCAACCAGATATTATCATTGCTTAAAGACTCAGTTGAGCTTTTAATATTTTACTGCTTCCAAAATGTAAAGTTATTTAAAATGTCAGTCTAATGGTAAATGTATTATTTATGTCCATATATATATTCATAGAAACATACATATAAAGATTTTATTGGCATGAATATGGCATGGCCATATTACTTATTAACATTACTTCTGACAAAGCCAGAAATGAGTTGGGCAGATGCTCCCAAATAAGGGTCAATAAAACCTTTATACCATTTGACGCCATCTTGTATTATATTTTTGTCACATTTTGAAGAAAATCTATAGTTTTATAGTAGAACATTTTGTACAGGCCTCAAATGACTGAGGAATGAATTCAAATATCATTTTCCAGGTTTAGAAACGAATGTTGCAAATTACAGGAAAGGAAAGCAGGGATTTCAATTTCCTTAATGGTATAATGGGACACTGCAGGTGGTACTAGCTCCAAGCTGCCATGAGATACGGGGCCTTAATATTGTTGGTACAATACCATTGCTGGTCTGAACATTACTGATGCTGGATGGAGCTTGGACCATAATTATTCTGCACTCTTGGATTTATTTGATTCATATTTGGGGGAAAGAGAGAAAGACAATGCTGTGGAAGGTTCTTTTGCTTAAAAAACCAAAATAGTTGCTATCTGAAAGGTTGGCATACTAGTATTAGTCCTGGGTTGAAGAACAGAGTACTCATGAGAAAATCAAATGTGTAAATCATGGCTCCAGAGTTTATTGCATTGCTCTGGAATTTACCGTGTCCTTGGAGAAATGAAGGAATTTATTTCATAAGTGCCTCGATTGCATTTAGGTCTGATCCAACACCCCTACTGAAGTCAATGGGAATATTACCAGTGACTTCAACTGGCACTGGTTCATGCCCATATTGACTTCAATATCATTACCAAATGTAATTGAGCCAGAAACAGGTCCTTAGAAAATACCACACTTGGATACTATGCTGATGGGAGCAATAAAAGAACTTTGGATAGACAAATGGAGGAAGAGAAAGATGGATGGAAAAAGAAATTTAGAAAACCGTCTTAACATGTTTTTATTAGGCCAATATCTAAACTATACAGAGAACTACATCTCTCACTCAAGCAACAGAAGCAGTCTAGCCACCATTTGCATGAGCTGTGTGCTAACAGCTGCACTATCAACTACTTTATTATTAACTTCCTTAGCAATCTCTCTCAATCCCAATGTAGGTACCTTTTAGTCACTAATATTGTTAAACGCTCTCCCCAAAAGGTAGCCACGGCTTCACTGAGATCAGCAGTGACCACCGACTTCAGTTTTGTTAAAAAGTCGGCCCTTCTGCTTCTGCCCTTCATCCCTCCTGGCATTCCATTTTATTTGCTTTCTCCGTATGCGGTAGCACATTTATGCTTGTGGTAGTGTGCTGCATATTTGCTAATGACCGAGAACTATATTTCAGTCACTGAGGTTTATGTGGCCTATAATTTTCTTAAGATGTTCAATTAAGGATGGCCCTCACAAAATTTACCTTTCTACTTTCTCATCATATTTTCCTCTTTCCTGTTCCATAAATAGATGCGGCTGTACAGTTGTTAAGAGTGTTTTAGATGTTTGCTATGAGAGGCTGCATCTTGAGAATGTGACAGCATAACTCACTGATAACACCTTTTTTCACTATAATTAAACTATCACATCTGTCCTGTGAAGACTTGATGAAGGTGAGGTGATGGGCTGAGGTTATAAAAACCAACAGCAGCCTGGCTTACTGGTGGCCACTAGTAGTACGGTGGCTGGACAGCTATTTGTTTATTAGAGTCTAGCTGAATCTTGATAGAATGGGTAAAACATTCATGTTACGGGAAAAATAATGGAACAAATAATTAAGGAGGTGATTTGCAACCATCTAGAAGAGAATAAGGTGCTTAGGGCTAGTCAGTATGGATTTGTCAAAAACAAATCATGTCAAACCAACTTGCTAGCTTTCTATGATGTGGTAACGAGCCTTGTGGATAGAGGGGAAGTGGTAGATGTGGTATAACTAGAGACTTTAATAAGGCATTTGATACGATCTCACATCACATTCTCATTAATAAACTGGGGAACTACAAACTAGATGGAGCTAATATAAGATGTGTGAAAAACTGGTTGGATAACCGCTCCCAGAGAAAGTAGTTAACAACGGTTCATATTCAGGCTGGAAGGATATAACGAGCAAGGTGCTGCCAGGATCTGTCCTGGGTCCAATTTTGTTCAACATTTTTATCAAAGACTTAGATGAAGGCATAGAGAGCAAACTTATAAAGTTTGCAGATGATACCAAGCTGGGAGGAGTTGTGAGTGATTTGAAGGATAGGATCACGGTTCAAAATGATTTGGACAAACTGGTGAAATGGTCTGAGATAAACAGAATGAAATTCAATAAAGATAAGTGCCAAGTACTCCACTTAGGATTGAACAACCCATTGCACACATACAAAATGAGCAATGACTGCCTAGGAAGGAGTGCTGCAGAAAGGGATCTGGGTGTAATAGTGGACCACAAGCTAAATATGAGTCAGCAGTGTAATACTGTTGCAAAAAATGCAAACGCCATTCTGCGGTGTATTAACAGGAATATTGTGAGTAAGACACGAGAAGTGATTCTTCTACTCTACTGTGCATTGATTAGGCCTCAAATTGAATACCGTGTCCAGTTTTGGGTGCTTCATTTAAAAAAGGATGTGGAGAAAGTCCAAAGAAGGGCAACAAAAATTATTAGAGGTCTAGAATATTTGACCTATGAGGGAAGATTGAAAGAGCTGAGTTTGTTTAGTCTAGAAAAAAGGAGACTCAGAGGGGATATGATAACAGTTTTCAAATATCTAAAAGACTGTAATAAGGAAGAAGGAGAAAAATTATTCTCCTTAATCACAGATGATAGGACAAGCAGCAACGGGCTTACATTACAGCAAGGGAGGTTCAGCCTAGACATTAGGAAAAAATTCCTAACTGTCACGGTGATTAAACACTGGAATAAGTTGCCTCGGCAGGTTGTGGAATCTCCTACATTGGGGGGGTTTTAAGAGCAGGTTAGACAAACACCTGTCAAGGATGGTTTAATGGGGGTACCTGGTCCTGCCATGAGTGCAGGGAATGGACTCGATGACCTGTCATGGTCCCTTCCAGTTTCTATGATTCTATGATAATGCTGCTAGAATCTTGATGGTACAAGCTACAAGTTGACCTTTGTGCCTTCTGTGTATCAAAAGTATGCATTACTGGACTCCTTCATTCCTCCTTTGGTTGTTTCTATTGGGTTTCAGTGCCACTTTTCATTAGTGAAGGCTTGTCTCTCAATCTCACCTCCAGGTCTATTATCTAGAGAAAGTCAATTTTAAGAGGCTGGGTTGGAAGAGTTGTCATTTCCTCAACTTATTTTAAGTGAAGCTCAATGCAAAACAAATTCCACTTTAGAAGTCCAAGCTCTAGAGTTTTTAGATCAGATTTCATTTATAAAGCATCTTAAGCTTCTATGTTTCCACCTTACGTACCGGTATATATCTCTCCTATTTATAAACCAGCCAGTTGAGTTTCTCAATCTGTTGGTCTCCTGGGCGATTTCAATATCCATGTTGATAATGCAGAGGATACATTTGCATTTTGTAGCACATCTCATTCCCCAGATTTCACTCAGCATGTCACTCTGTTGATGTATTCTGTGGGACATACTCTTTGTTTTTTAATTTGATCTCATTCTTTTTAATTTGCATTCACTTATCTTTTTTCCACAGATCCTTCATCTCAACCCAAAGTGTTTGCTACTGACACTTATTTCTTTCATTAATGTTTTGTTGCTGAAAATGTGTTTTGTTCTTGTACTCATTGGAAGGTTGGCTAATACTTCTGCTTTTTCTGTTATTGAGGCCATGTCTTCATAATTTTACCGTGTATAATGATATTAACTCAAACGCCTTTCACTAGAGACAGCCTTTTTCTGGAGATCTTTGATTTTTTGAGCAGAATTTAGTATCTTTATATTTAGTGGGAGGTCTTTATGCCCTGACATACACTAAATTCTCAACAAGACTCATGCTTTTTGTACATGTGACACTTTAAAGAATATTTATTTATCCCAACTAATATCTACTTACAACCTAGGCCAGCTGTTCGGTTTCAAAAAATTAATTGACTTTTAAACCATTCCATATTGCATCAACTGACTCTTTGCTGTAAGGAGCTGAGTGGCTTATTAGTAAAACTAAAAAACCCACTCTGTCAGCCCCTCTCTCCACCTCCAAAGTATTCTTCTGGGAGATCTGTTTTTTAGTTTTCGTAAGAAATATCCCTGCTGTTGTAGATATTTTCTCGCTGAATTTTCTTTAGTTACTCCCATGGAAATTGCAGAAGTGGCCTGACAGCTGCACTTCATGACTTGATGTCTTGACCCTTGACCTTTTAAAGAATGCCTTTCAGTATTAAAGACCTAATTTGGCTCAGATAGGAAGCATCTTGTTAATTTCAACTAATGTTCCACTTACTTTAAGGAAGCTGAAATTACTCCTAAAAACAACCCCTCTTCACTTTTAAATTCTGCTATAAGATGTTTGAAACCGTGATCCTGTTTACAATCTTCAACTCCTCCTTTTACACAAGAGTTTTGAAGAAAGTCATGTCTGCTTACCTGCTTTGTAATACACATGTAAAATATACACATTATCACTCCCATTTGCTGGCTGCTTTTCTATGCCTGATTTGAAGACCTGCATTACTTAAGATAATAAATATACGTGTTTATGATGTTGGTGCACTTTTGGATTTTGACACTGTTTTAAATTAAGACTGAAGTCTTCATGTGTGATACTGGGTCACGATTTCACCATAGAATGCCGCACATACCAATATGCAGAAACGAGACCATCTCCATGTCTCTGCTATGTATGGTTGGCATGGATAAGAACTACCATTGGTATTAGAAATTCCATTCAGGATTTAGACTGTCCTCCTGGAAGCATAATGGCTTTCTTGATAGCCTTGACTTCAGGGTGGTTTTTGTAGTAATCAGTTTTATTACCCAGCAGTGGTAAGTACAATATGTTAGGTAGTTAGACTTCAGTGTGACTTTGGATTTAAGCTAATCTTTAAATGAGCGCATTAGCTCAGTTCCCAAGCTAGCGTTCTATCATGGAGGAATGATCTCTTTTTTTCCCCTCTGCATGTATTTCATCTTGGCTGTTTTATTGCAGCTCTTTTCCTGGAGGTCCTTGAACAGGACCAATATTCCCATTAAAACTGATTCGAAACGCACCTGTCAGGACTTTAAAACTAACTAAAACCCTACACTTATTTCACTTATAATGAGATCATCGCATGGGAAGATATCATATTTTAAGATTTTGCTATATTTTCAATAAAAAGGGCCACTGTTAAGATAAAAATCATGTTTAAAATTATCCCTGCCCAAGTTACTGACTTTAGATTATTAAAATTGAAAATAAAATAAAATGTTCCATTGTAAATGCTTTTGTTTATTACTGTTAGTGGATTTGGCTTGGACAATTAACTTAAGCTGTTTGCTTTTGTTTCTAGTTAGTCCTAGTAATATTCAATTTCTGATATTACACACGAACACAATCCTCTTATGTTTGGGTTTGCAACACTGAAGGAGACATATTTAAATTAAAACACATAAAATGAAATTTCCATTCTTGGTAAGTTTGGGAATCCCCTTCTCTCCACTCACCCTTTTATATTTTAATTTTTAAAAAAAAAAACAAGATCTAAACAAGGTCTGGGCCTAAATTAAATTGACAGCATGTCTTTAATTTATTGCACCTCACAATCCTTGTTGCAGCCTTTCTCCTGCTGATGTATTTTCTTTTCCTGGCTTTTCAAGACTGGGTGGGTATGTTTTGTAATTACCATGAACCACTAATCATTGGGTACTTTTCTACTAAAGGCAAATTGGCATATTTAAATCTAAAATTAAATGTTATCTTTGTAAACTCGTATTTAATTAGGACAGTGAAATATTGTTTCCTTGACTTTGGAAGCATTTTAATATTTACAAGAAGAACCATCACCACCACCATCTTTTTTTCCCTTTTGTGTAGAATCACTTTGTGATGCAGCAGAAAACAAAAGTGACAGCGAAGGAGGTAAGCAGATGGAGATCAGACTAGTATCACATCATGATGACTTCATGAGTCCACCAAAGAATACAATGAATAAAAGCTCCCTGATTGAGAAACGAAGAGTTGAGAGTATGTGGCTAAAGGGATGACGGAAGAAAGAAGTATGCAGAATTAGAGTGGCACATTGAGCAAAATATTTCAGCACCATCAAGGAACTCACCACAACAATAATTCCCACAGCAAGAAGCAGCAGGAGGCAGATGGGAGAGTGACAATCAAAAAGAAAAACACTTAAAGGTCCTTGGGAGAATAATAGATAAAATGAGGGTGATCTAGACTTTCCTAAGCACCAACCTAGCTAAGAACGAACCTTTTTTGGGAGCAAATGTGAAAGTAAGAGGGGCCAATAGAGGATTTCCAGCACCAATTAATCCCTATGCTGAACTGCAGCTGGAGTTACTGTAGTATGATGGCCCCTTCTTCGCCATTGTCTTGCTCACTGTGGAAAGAGTCTCTGTGTGAGACCCATATAGGTTAATGTGGGGAGGGGACCAAGGAAGGGGCCAGAGGATCAAGGTTTACAGGGATCCAGTGAGCAGACTGCACAGTTGGCATGAAGGAACTGCAGCCCCACATCCTGTTCCCAATTGAGGGCCTCCTCTTCCTGCAAAATTGTGCATGTACGTCTCACACTTTTCCTCAGTTATACCATTATTAGGTCACTGGGTAAACTACAAACTTTAACCAGATGATGGACAGCCAGGTTGTAACCAGTCCTCTGACACGGTTGTTTGTGTAGAGTAGATAGCCCCTAAAAGTGAGGTGGAGTCAGAGATGTCATTCAATTAGGCAGCAGACACAAGAGAGAGGCGCTTGGGACTGGATTTTCCATCTGAGAAAACTGATGAAAGGCTGAGGGAGTTTCATCTCCCAGTGTTCATGAGCTTCATAGATTCTTCAAGATTTGTCGTGTGTGGAAGTAGAAGAGAAGATTTAAGGCAATTTGCTAATTTAAGATATATGTGACACCACATAATCTTTGCAACCATCAACAGTTTACAATGCAGTATCTTAAGGACAAGAAAGAATGGATACCAAAATTCTTTAGTATCACTAAAATAGATCTAGTGGTCAGTAATGAAGTGGAGGAGAAAGAAACACAGATTAATTGTTGTTCATCTCAAGACTTGAAAGTTGCCTACATCTCTACAGAAATTTGCAGGAAAAAGTCAGAGCAGCTAAATCAGAGTCATCTTCAACTTCAAGATGAACATTTAAAATTCTATGGTGACTGCAACAAGCAAGTATATTCTACTGAACATCAAAAGCTGACTGATTAACATTGTAGAAATGTGTAAAATATACTCAGTAAAGCAGCCTTCATGCCTTCGATAATTCTCAAGACATGTCTGGACTTGGATTAATAAATTATTTCCAAAGGGGTAGCCGTGTTAGCCTCATTCAGCAAAACAAAGGAGGAGTCTGGTGGCACTTTTAAAGACTAACATAAATTTGTTATCTTTAAAAGTGCCACCAGACTCCTCGTTTTAAATATTTCATTACTGATAAAGATTTGGGAAGAATAACACATTTATAAAAATATATGTTATGAGTTATTCTGTGGACATTCTTTTGTCCCAGATTATTGCTACTGAAGTTGCAGTACAGCCAAAAAATCACTATTGGCATTACTTAGAATACCTATCTCTAGAATGTAATATTGCCATCGTCTTTGCATCTGCTGAAAACAATGCTGAGTAGACCAATGCAAATTCCAAGGCAGTGTGTAATGCAAATGTTAACTGAACAGACAAACAACAGAAAACTGAAGGACAGATCATTTTTAAAGCACTAGGAAAGTGATCAGAAGATAACTGGGCAGAATACCACAGAAATAATATCATAGGACTCACTGATGTTTTTAGGTTAGCTGAGGATCAAAGGGAGCAGTTTGGGGCAGACAATACAAATTCAATGCAAAACGCACTGCCTGACTTAGACGGTGGTTCTGTTCAAGAAGATAGCCATTTTTAACTGGCAGATGACATTTTTACTGATGCAGGTTTCAAGCAGGAATTTTAAGGAATTATTTGAATGGAAAGAAGATAGTTGTCTTGTACAGTGGGAATGAGAGGCAATCCCAGAAGATGAAGGCAGCGTGGAAGACCAGATGAGATGAGAACTGAAGTTACAAAGGGACAGGTGAGATGGAGAGTTATTTACAATGCAACAAAGGAAAAGCAGTGGAGTTGTAAAATGAACCCATACTTGTAGGCAAAAGCAGACTTCACAGTTTTGACATGACAGCAACTAGCTTGAACCTGGTGAAGAAGCCAGTGGAGCTTGGTGTGGAACTTGCTCCTGCTGTTTGTCTCTTTGATGGCCTCTTTTATGCTGTTAATGGAAACTGTTCTTTTGTCTAGAGTGATGGGAAATGGTTTTTGCCTAAATGATTGTCAGAACTACCTCAGAAAAACTGTCCTGCAGGGAAGACCTCAGCCCCTTGACAATACTGTCTTCATGCCTTTAGTGAGAAACTTAAGAAGCTCAGTCCCTTCAATTTATGCAGGAAATGGTTAAGAGATAAATTTATCACAGTTTAAAAGTACCTACCTGTAAAGAGATTTCTGATAATAGGCAGCTCTTTAGTCTAGCCAAAAACTGGCATGATCCAATGACTGGAAACCGAAACTAGTTCAATTCAGACTAGAAATAAGGAACAATTTCTTACCACTGAGGATGAATAGTCATTGGAACAACTTATCGAGAGGAGTGGTGGATGCTCCCGCACAGAAACCCTAAAAGCAAGGCTAGATATCATTGTATAAGACATGCTATAGCTCAAATGGAAGTGATGAACTTGAGGCAGAAACTACTGGGTAAGATTCTAGGAGCCTGTGATTATGATTATGAAGCAGGTCAGACTAGATGATCACAATGGGCCCAGCTGGCCATGGAATCTCTGGCTGTGTCTACACTGGCAATTTAGGTCGACTTAAGGAGGCTTAAGTCGACCTAACTTAATCCATGTCCACTCTAGGCTTTCATTAGGTCGGCCGTCGCACACCCCGCGCAGCTTAGAGGGACCCCCACACAGCCCAGCAGCCCCCGCCCCCCCCCCCCCCCCCCGAAGCCCGGCGGCTGGGCTCCCTGGAGCTGTAGCCCAGCCGCAGCAGCCCCCACTGCCCCACGAGCCCAGCGGATGGGCTCCCGGGGCTGGAGCTCAGCCACAGCAGCCCCTGCCACCCCCACGAGCTCGGCAGCTGGGCTCCGGGATCACTGCTCTGCTGGGGCAGCCCCCGCCGCCCTCATAAGCTGGGCAGCTGTGCTCAGGGGCTGCTTTCTTTCTTTCTTTCTTTCTTTCTTTCTTTCTTTCTTTCTTTCTTTCTCTGCCTTCCTTCTCTTTCCTTCCTTCTCTTTCTTTCTTGTTTCTTTTTGCGGGTGGACGAGGATCATGGAAGAGGCTGTGGGTGGGCGAGGATCACTAAAGGTGGGGGGCCCAGTAGTGGAGGGGCTGGGCACTGTGAGGTGCTAGGAAGGAGGGGAGAACTGCACTCCTGCCCTTTCCCCCACGTTCTCTCCTGCCAGCCACGCCACCTCTCCCTGTCCCTTTCTTGCCACCCCTGCCCTGCTATGCTCCTACATTCTCCCCTGCCCTGCCACGCTTCCCTGCCAGCCATCCCACCCCTCCCCTCTCTTGTCATCATGGCCTTTGTCCCCACGCTCCCCACCCCTGCCCTCTTTTGCCCTACCACCCCTTTTCTTCTTTGCCCCCCCTGCTTTTTTATGTCACGTAAGCATAAAATACATTTAAATTATGAATAAAAAACAATTTTAAATAACAACTTTTATTAATTTTTCATTGTTCTATATTTTTAAATAATTTCTGTTGCGAGAGTTTGCACAAAAATTTTTATCCAGAAAAAGTTTTGCATACGGGTTGAAAATTTTGCACACAAGCCGCCAAACCTTAGAGGGAACATTGCAAGGGGCTTCCTTAAGTCAACCTAATGAACACTTAGGTTGACTTAATAAGAACCACGGGGTATTCGAACTAACCCTCCGTAGGTCGACCTAATCCTTCCGTAGGTCGACCTAAGCCCAGTGTGGATGCATAAGTCCACTTTCTTAGGTCGACCTAAGGGAAGTTAGGCCAAATTACTAAATCCCAGTTAAGGGAAACCACTTTGTTGAGTCAACTTAATAAGGTTGACTTTAAGTCGACCTTATTAAGTTGACTTAACAAAGTCGACCTAACTTTTTATAGTATAGACATAGCCTATGATACTCCTTTTATTTACTGACCTAGGACTTGCAAGTTGCATTCTGGATCCTGAACATGAGCCTCCTGCATGGCAATGCATTGTGCAGCCACCATGGTGCCTGTTTTTTAATTAATACATGTATAGATTTCCCATCTTCAGGGCACATATTATACTGAACATAAATGTTCTTGTAAATGCAAAATGCCAATTTGCTCAGCCCTCTCCTCCCTGGCCATAGAAATGCTCGATAGAACAAGAATTCAATTTTTTTAGTCTTTACAGTTATTTTAAATACTCTTTTTGCCACAAATGCTTGTTCTTAGATCATAAGAAGAATCTTGAACTGAAACATTAACCTTTTTGGGGGGGCGGTGGAGGGTTGGGAGGAATCAGCATTTCTTACTAGGAAGGGGGCTGAGATTTGTGATATATATACCACAGCCTCACACATCCCTGGGCCTGTCCTAGTCACTGACAGAGTCTGCTTCTGAACCCATTAGGAGAAAGGAATAACTCTTCATGCTTAGGACATATGATTTCTTCAATTGGGGCTGCTCTGGGCAAAATTATAGCTTACATTATGACTGACTGTAATGAAATCAAAGTTATCCCCCCACTCCCTGCTTGTATTTCTTATTTGTTCCCTGATTTCACCAAATAAATATTTCAAATGTGAGAGACTAAAGACAAACATACATACATTTTTCTGACTCCTTACATTTTCTGACTCCTCATGTTCCTATTTCCAAATAGCCCCCTGAGAAGCATAAGTATCAAGCCCTTTTCCATCCAAGAGGGATGTTTTAACATTGCTTACTAAGAGTATTCAGCACCACTCAGCCTTAGCCTCGGGCATCAGATCACTGAATGCCAAGAACTGTATCTCTCCTGCAAAGCTTTATGCTCTGCCTTTGCCATTTTGCTGCCCTTCTGGAGATGATATAGCACAGATGAGGACTGTCACTAGCCTGCCATAGTAACCCATCAATAACTCAGTAGACAACATTTGCCTCTCTCTAGATGTTTTCAAATAAAGCCCATCAGCTGGTACTAGCTTATGTACAAACTCGACCACATAACTCGGTTGGCTACTGGTTAAGCTGGGCACATGTTAAAGCTTCTTTTAAGGCTGTTGCCTACTTTTTAATAGATGGAAGTATTTCAACTTTTAATTAAAAAATACGCTTACAAAGAATGGATTCTGCTCCCATCAAAGTCAGCAGGGGTTTTGTCACTGAGCGCAATAGGAGAAGGATTACAGTCATATATTTTAAATTCTCTGCTGCTTTTGTTGAAAAAGCGAGCACACTTACAGAATCACATCATCTCTAATTCTGCTAGAAAATAGAGGTCATGAGCAAGTGAGGCCATACTGATTTACATCGGCTAAGAATCTGGCCCACGGTGCTTTGGTTAAACTTATCAGCACCTACAGGGAAGAAAGTTGGAAACATAAGGCAATAGGCCAAAGAGCCCTGAGTGTTTTAAAGCTGGGATTTCATTTAGTAAATGATGCAGCATCCCAGCTTGGTAATGCTACCAAAGACAAGCATTTCTTCCATGTAGGTAGGCTCACACACCGTCAGAGTCGAACAGGGGACCTGGGAACACACTGCATATTTTTCAAAATATTCCCTCTTGGCCATTTCAGAGGGATGCCAAAGCTCTCCTATTTATTCCAGTCTCTCATGCTCTCCAACATGGTGCCTGCTTGTTGTTAGGTAGCAGTGATGGTTTTATTACATGTGGGCATGTAATTATTCCACCTATTGTGCTGATTTCTATTTTCCCCATGAAAAATCAAGCACAGCCCAAGCCAGGATGCTCTCCTTTCTCTTAAAGAAGTATTCTCCCTTCCTCCTGGGGAACTGTAAAATGTATTTGTCTGCTTGGCCAATTTAAGTAAGTCTCACCTGCTGGTGACAGAGACCTGGTTTTATAAACTGATGTCAGACTAGAAATGTGCTGAATTGGTTAGGAAATGGCCATTGCAACCCCATTCTGCTACCCCTTTAGGATACTAAAAGCCAGCTGCTCACATTCAATTACACCTTTCTGCATGTATTAGCCAATAAGAGGAAAGTGAGAAGGATTTGCTTTTGCCCACATTTTTAAGAAACACCCCACAATGTTCAAGAGGCTCAGTTTGATCACACTGGCCATGGTGAACTTTAGGACAACTCTTGCTTACTCCAGGCCACTAAATGGCAGAATGCCGGATACAGGCCATTCAGGCTGCACTCAGTGATAGGCAACTGAGCCTCCCCGGCCTCCAGAGCTCCCACCTGTGGGGTTCCAAAGGATCTCTTCTTTTTGCCGCTTTTGAGATCTTTAAGAGATCTCCAGTGGAGAATGTGAACAGCCTAAAATGCCAGCAGTGTGTAGATGATATTCAGGTATCCATCACATCCACATCACAGAGAAACAGCACCATGTTTGGCTGAGATCAGCAACTGGATGAAGAGCAGCTGAATAAAGCTGAGCCCAGGGAAAGAAGGAGGTGATAATGGTGGGGCATGCTGAAGAACAGACACACCATTTTGATGACACCACCCTCCATTAATATCTTAGGCTATGTCTACACTGGCAAGTTAGTTCGAATTAAGGAAGCTTAATTTGAACTAATTTAAGCGTTGGCTACACTAGGCTTTCATTAGTTCGAATTAAGGGTTTCCTTAATTTGAACTAATAAATTCGCTTATACTTTTTGAAGTAAGGGTTAATTCGAACTAGTTAGTTCGAATTAACCCAATATGGCCATGTTAGTTCGAACTATGCGCTTAGTTCAAACTAACCGGCACATTGAGATCAATGCAAATGACTAATTCAAACTAAGTAAGTGCCATGCATGGCACTTGCTTAGTTCGAACTAAAATTTACTAGTTCGAATTAAGTTAATTTGAACTAACTTTGGTAAGTGTAGACATAGCCATAGGTTTTGTATTGCTGTCCATTCCTCATAGCCTTCCAGGTAAAACACACGGGCAAATCTGCCCTCGTATTGTTAACAGAGTTCTTGGCCTTGGTTTTCACCTGGACTCCTCTGTACATCCAGACATTCAGATGTCCAGCTTCACAAAAAGTCCTCCTTTCCACGAGTGGCTGCCAGAAAGATTGCAGCCTCTTCTGCTGGATTCAGACTTTGCCATGGTGACCCACTCATTTACCCGGACTTAATTGCTACACTTCTCTGAAACCCCAGCTGCACTCACCAGAGCTATTACAGCTGGTTCAGAACACAGCAGCCCATCTGCTGAACACAGCGTGCAGTCAAAAGCACGTCACTGCAATGCCCTGTGCTATCCACGATGAGAACGTTATGGAGGTAAACTACTGATATCACCTTAGCCCTGGCAGTGTGAGCGCTACCCAATGAGGTACTGACACCCCAGCTAAAGTACAGGATGCTTCACCATGCAGCTTAATTTTTTTAGGCACTGAGCAGAAGTGATTCTCTCTTTACAAAGATCCCCAAAGGCTACAGAAAGTCTTGATAATCTCCTAAATTCCCAGTCATAGCCACCTGAGCGCTCAGAGCTCAGTTGAGGTTTAGGGTACGGAGTCTAGTTTCCACCAACTGACACTGAGTTTTTAAGAAGAACTTGAGTCAATTAATGGTTGAGTCAGATGGAACTTCTCAGGGAAAAACTATTTAGGGTGTCACTGTGAATAGCTCATAGAAATGGCCCGCTAAGGAAGTAGCAGCAGTCACAAAGGAAACGACATTTGGATGCAAAATAGTACTGAACACATTCTAATATTCTATAAAAGAAGGGTATGCTCATCTTTGCAGCACTGTGTCCCATTCTAGCCATCCTATCTCAAAAAAAGATATAGCAGGAATTCAAAGTAACAAAAGCAATTAGCATCACAGGGAGATTACCATTTTAAGAGAGACTGAAAAGACAAGGAGTGTTTAGTTCGGAGAGAATGAATGAGAGGACATGAAAGAGAAATGAAAAACAAGGAATGGCGCAGAGAAGGCATTTTGGACACTGCTTTTCAAGTTTTTCTCATAATTCAAGAACAAGTGAATGATCTTAAAACTGATAAAAAGGCAATGCTATCTTTTTAGAACTCTACATATACTTAACCTCTGGAACTTGCTGCTAAAAGGTATAATGGAGGACAAGAACTTAGCAGAATTCAGTAAAAAGAATTGGACATTTATATGGATAATGAGACCAGGGAAAATACAAAAAACTTTGCTGGGAATCAAATAGCACTCTATTAACGCAGAATTGCTGCAGCAATGTTGATCCCAGGATATCAGAGAGAAGTGCATGAGGCTTTTTTTTTTTTAACCAGTTTTTGTTGATAGAAAAGATGCTTTCAAGCTTCAAAAACTTTTCTTCAGGTCTTTTGAGGCTCTGTGAAGCTTGAAAGCACATTCTTCCACGAACAGAAGTTTATCCAATAAAAGATATTACCTCACCCACCTTGTCGGTCTAATATCCTGGGACCAACACCACTGCAAACCACCATCAATGTATATCGAGAAAAGGCAGTCATTGAATCACACATGCATTTCAATCACACAGCATGCATTAAAAAGTTTTTACTCAAGTACAACAATGCTGAAGTTTGTGAAACAGCTTTTCTTAGCGAGATCTAGTCACTTTCAAGCAATGAGATATTCTCTATATTCTATTTCATAGTGATATGCCACATTACATTTAGGTCAATCCAGTCTTTGTAATAGCACATTAAGAAACAAATAGTCAAATGGAAAAAACAGAAGAAAAGATGCAACTACAATGCACACTCATTTATTTCCTAAAAATACCAGAACTGATATGCCATGCCCTTTCGGGTCCCCAGGAAATGTGGCACTAGTTAATTGTCTCATCCTCATTTAGAAAAACTTGCTCCTCCACATATTTACCTAAGATCCACTTTCTTGCTTAGCATGGTTGGAAGGTGAACAATCACTATCTTAGTTTTCTCCCCACTGCTCTACCCTCTCTTCATTTCTTTTCCTATCTTGCTAATTCTCACACTCTGCTATTATAACTCCCACAGAACCTGAACTGTAATATTTGAAAGGTCTCCTCTTTGTCATGCCCTGCTGATTCCAGACTAAAATTATTTCTCATCTACTCGATAAGGAAAAAACAAAAAACCCCGCTGAATAGTCTCTCTCATTTCCAAGGGAGTTGAGTTACAGTATATAGTTCCTATGTTGGAACAGGATGGCGAGTCAAATTTTACTTCCAGCAATGGTGGGACTGTTGTAACTGTCATTATTGCTGTGCAAACTCCTCACGGTAATGCTCTGTCATTGCCAGCTGTGATTTTAGCACTATAAACTTTGTCACAGCTATGCCCTGCTAAGACCCGCTATAACTCTACCACAGTAAACTTCCTCAATGTCATGTTCTTTCCCTGTGGATCATGATTCTTGCTGACATGTTCAATGAGAAGAACTTTATTTTTTTTTAAACCAACTGTCTAAATTATTAATACAGTTATAAAGATGGCACTAAATCATCAGCAGAAAGCAGAGAGACAAAACAGCCACATAATTTCACATTTCAGAGCCAGACAGCGGTTCCACACAGATTTCCCTAAAAATTGTAGGGAGAATCAGTGCATGAGAAAGCCTCAGTGATGTATGTACCTGGGTAAGGATGCGTATTGCCTTTCCATCCCTTCAAAGTGGAGATTGTGTGAATTCCCCTCTGGACCTTTTCCAGACACCTGTGGAGAGAAGAGTAATTAGAGATGAAGATCAATTATACACCCCAGTTACTGAAAATGCATTTCAATATGATAATCAGAAGAAACGATGCTGCAGTGGTGCCAAAATCAACAAAAGAAAGGCAAAGGCTTAGAGAATCCACAAATCCCATACTTAATCTTATCATTCCAAAGGGGTAGCCATGTTAGTCTATTGTAGAAAGACAACAGAGTCCTGTGGCATTTTAAAGACTAACAGATTTATTTATTGCATGAGCTTTCGTGGGAGAAAATCCCACTTTGTCAGACGGTTTGAAGATGGGAAAGTTACAGAGTGGGAGGAAATTAAATGCAGGGGAGTGTATGACATAGCATCTGGCTGACAGAGCCAGACGGGTACCCAGAAGTCAACTACTGCAGGAGAAGCCCATGAAAAACAACAACAGAACGCCACTGGTCACCACCTACAACCCCCAAGCCAGACCTCTTCAACACATCATCAAAAATCTACAGCCTATTTTACAAGATGATCCCTCATTCTCTCAAGCCTTAGGAGACAGACCTCTCCTTGCTTTCAGACAGCCCCCTAATCTGAAAAGGATACTTACCAGCAACTACAGATCACAGAACAGAAACACTAAAGCAGGAACACAGCCCTGCAGCAGACCACGCTGCCAACTTTGCCCTCATATCTACACTGATGACACCATCACAGGGCCTAATCATGCCACCTACTCCATCAAGGGTTCGTTCACCTGCTCATCCACCAATGTGATTTATGCCATCATGTGCCGGAAATGCCCCTCTGCCTTATATATTGGACAGACAGGACAGTCTCTGCGCCAAAGAATCAATGGACACAAATCTGACATCAGAAATTGCAACACTGCAAAACCTGTAGGGGAACACTTCAATCTCCCTGCTCACTCCCTTGACGACTTGTTAATAGCTGTGTTGAAACAGATGAATAACAAATCACAGCTTCAAAGAGAGACTGCAGAACTCGAACTTATATGCAAATTTGACTCAGTTGTCTTGGGGTTAAACAGGGACTATGGATTTTTCTCTCATTACAACAAGTGATTTGACCTCCCCCTCCTCTATGTGCTGTTCCCCAGTGTTTTGAATCCTAACACCTATTTTGATTTGCTGTTACAGCCTGACCTGATCCCATGTCATACACTCCCCTGCATTTAATTTCCTCCCACTCTGTAACTTTCCTATCTTCAAAGCATCTGACGAAGTGGGATTTTCTCCCACGAAAGCTCATGCGATAAATAAATCAGTTAGTCTTTAAAAGTGCCACAGGACTCTGTTGTCTTAATCTTATCATGGCTAACAAGAAAGGGTTCCATAGCAAAAGACTGTTCAGAGCAGGTATGTTCTTCACTGCTATTCCCTTGGCAATAGGCCAGCATGGATGGTGTAAACTTTTCCGCTTAATCTCCCATTTGTAATTCAGTAAAATCAGGAGATAAACCTGATTAAATAAAGGCACCTCTTAAAATCAGTGAGTAATGCACACATAATTCAAAGAAAAGAATGAGTTTACATACTAGTTCCAGGTTTGTTTATCATCTGTTGTCAATTTTGCTACAGTAAAAAATGTGATATAAACCGCCCCCCCCCCCGCTTTCATTCATAACACAAATCCAGAAGCTTTCCATAACAGTGTTGTAAAGCTGAATATCCTATAGAGACTTTGGTGCATTTACCATGCTCTAGTTTAGTTTCAGAAGAGAAACATGAATGTGCTCAGTGAAAACATCAGCTCTCTACATGGTTTGTTTTCAAGATGGCAGCCATAGTGGCTGAAGTGTGAAATCCTTTCAAGAAAGACTCAAACAGGGATAAGGAATGCTGAACTTAGATGCTTTTAGCTCACCGGAGTTCTCCCAATTTCACTCACTCAATGCCTGCTGATGACCCAAGCGTTAAGAGCTTTGTTAAAATGGAGCTATTAGTCTTTTCCTCCATAAATGCAGAAGGTTCACTGACTGCATTCAGTGTTTCCTACATTAGTATGTATTCCTATTCTGGCAATGCTAGAATCAGCAATTTTATAACGCAATATACTATGAGGCCATTAAAAATTCCCTTCCCCCTTTACAGATTACTGGAGAAGGGAAGATTTAATGCCTTTTCAAACACTTTTTAACAATTCATTAAGAAGAAAAGAATAAACCAACTAGGCTGTCTGTAAATGTCTGATTATAAAATGAGGAAACAAACTAAAATTAATGTTTTTCATATTCTACAGGTTAGAGAACCCTTCTGTCTTTTAATTTATGCACAATACGTCAGTTTCATTGAGGAGAT
Organism: Pelusios castaneus; assembly: GCA_007922175.1. NCBI lineage: Eukaryota > Metazoa > Chordata > Testudines > Pelomedusidae > Pelusios > Pelusios castaneus. The sequence goes on along the minus strand of ML685817.1, from coordinate 5,273,038 downwards.
TTAAAATCTGTTGTGATGGAAAGTTTGTGCAGCGAGTTGTAATAAGGCGTATTCACCTGTAAATAATGTTTTCATGTACAGTATCTCTTAGAGGAATCCCTTACCAAAAACCAAGTCCAATGCAAACTGATGCATTATCAGATTAAGTTCCTAGGAACTAGAGCTTCCTAGGAACTAGAGCTTTAGGAATTATTTTAGACTAGTAGCATTATGCCAAGTCTGCATCCTAACATTTTGGAGCTAATATTAGTAATAATCCAACCTTTTGCTAAATGAACAGCTTATTCTAGAAGGGCCCTTGGCTAATGCCTCTTGATTTGAATCAAAATGGTAAGAGGACCTTAAGGGGTTGATGAGTACTGAAAGATAATGATCTCTGATTTGAAATGACCCTACTTTAATACTGCCTTACTTACGGGAGAAAAAAAATCACTGTCCTAGATTTCATAAGGAGGGTAGAAGGCTAAACAGATTATTTCGTTCATTTTTCTACCAGTAAAAGTGACACACGTTTTATATAGAAAACGAGTACAAAAATTCACAGTCACTTCAGCTGTTCTCACACGTCTAATTCGAGCAGTTTGGTAATTTTCTTTAAATAGCAGGGTACTCTGGTGATAGACAAACCCAGAAATTTTTGCTATTTTTTTTAAGGAAACACAAAGGAAAGAAAACATATTTAAGCCTTCTTTTGCTGAGCACAAAAATCACGTAAAATGCTGTCTACTTGGTTGACGCAGGATAGCAGAGACAGGATAAATGATATGCCCAATAGTTAATTCAAAATTCTAAACCAGAATGCAAGTTTCCTGGTGATTACTTTTAAGCTTACTAAGTGTAACAAGAGTCAATGTACAGCAACATGATAGGATGAAATTTACTGGGTGTTTACAAAGAAAAACTTACGTAGTCACTAGGCAAGAAAGAAGTATATGCATTAGAAGTGTGCACCGTTAACAACCTGAAACATCAATGTTCTGATTGTTTCTTACAGTGAACAGAAAATCAGGTGCCTTCTGCCAGTTCTGTTTGTGTATGTGCTCTGAGATACGGTTACCATAGAAACTGTAATTGCGGATACAATTTCACAAATTTGGCTCCACGTAGTTGATGAGTGGAGCCCTGTGAAATTCTTTTTATTGTTTAGTTTTTCATTTTAATTTTGGGGGAATTTTGTTTTTACTTTGTTTTAATCATGGGAGGCCTGGGTCAGGTCATTTGGGCGATGGGGGGATGCCCTGGAAGGGGGAATGGTGCTTCCGAATGAGCCTGCCGGACAGTCACTGTGCAGTGGAGGGTTCTGTGCCATGGGGCTGCACCTGGCTCCCCCTCCAGGCGTTGTGACGTGACACATGGGATCATGGTGCTGTACTCAGGTGTGGTCAGCAAACCCTCCATCACGGTGGAGAGGAGCGTGGCTGGATCAACCTAGAATGGCACTGAGACCTGTGTGCCGAGTTATAATGCCTGAAGCAGAGCCCAGCCCTATGGCAAGAAGCTGCTGCTGTGGGGTTAGTTTTGTTTTATTTCATTTCCTATTTATGAAAAACGGAGGGCGCTATTGATGAGTCTGCACCCCATGTAGGACTGTCCAATAAGTTCAAAGAGCAAACTCGGTCTGTGTCTTTAATTAAAGACTCAGCCATCCCTTCTCATCTCCTTTTTCCATCTGTCTGCACATCACTAAAGATGATATATTGCTGAATTGAAAGTAAAATGGTTTCAGAAAGAACATGCTAACCTGATGAAAAGACAAAGGGAAAAGTCACTGCACTGGAAATGTCTGCCTCTTTAAAGTCTTAGTTGTGTTCTGGAAACGGTATCAACAATTGTTCTGTATCAGCCTTTTCTCTCTTTACGATTAGTTAAGGTAATAATTTGCTTTACAAGGATTATTTTAAAAGCCCAAGCACCAATTAGTAAGAAGAAAGTTGATCCACAAGGCCAAGCATGGCAGACAGTACGTTTTGAACACAGTATCTGCTTGCTTCAGTATTAACTAACTATAAATAATTAACACTATTAACTCAGAAAAGAGACCAAGCCATCACTGTGGAGAGTTCACTATAGACTCTGCTCAATTTATAGAAGTGACACAAAAAAGCAATAGGTTGCAATAGGAATGGCATAGAGAATTATACAAAAACTATTATAATGCAATAAGTAAATCATTGCTATGATCTTAGTTGGAATACTGCGCTCATTTTCAGTTATCCTACAGAATATAGTAGAAATAATGAAAAATTGCTGGAAGCATATGGAGAAGAATTGAAAAGATCAGCACTGGTTCAATTTAGAGAGATGAACATTTGAAAGGGGAGGATAAACAATGAATCGTATACAATAGCTTGAGAGAATAAATAAAAATGCAAGAAGAAAGGGACATTCAATCACACTGATAAAGTAGCACATTTAAAACAGATAAAAGGAAATACCTTTTTAAACAATGAACGATTAGCCCAGGGAACTCGTTGCCACAAGGTTTCATTGAGGGCAGTAATTTAGTAGATTCTTTTTTTTTAAAAAAGATTGGACTTAGTATGGCTAATGAAAGCATCTAGAATTATAATAGTAAACAAAATAAAACCTCTAAAAGTCTGGAAGGGACCTAAACCTTCATGCTTCAAAGGATTGTCAAAGGATTATGAAGAAACCTCCCATATTAACAGATTATACCATAATTCCCCACTTCAGAGTTTCTTATATTGCTTTTCTTAAGCATCTGGTAGTAGTCACTATTGGAGACAAGAAATCAGATTACGGAGACTATTCGTCTGATCCTGCATAGCATTCCTATGCCATGTACCAGGTCAACTTCTTTTTCTATAATTAGTATCAATCTGGTTGTTCAAGCATCATTTTTCTCCCCTAATAATTTCCATTTGCAAACGAGGGTTCTGCAGTAAAAACTCACTTTCAGAATAGGCACTGCAATTCCTCCGTACCTGTTAATCAAAATAATGCCAACCCACTAGAGGGAGAGACAAAGAAAATAAGATGGGGAGATGTGTGGAGGCACTCAGCCTTTCAAATTCACAAAGTTTGGCATGGGACTAATAGAGAGAGACATAAGATACTGCTGTAGAAGAGCACAGACTTTTCCTAATGTCCATGGGCAGGTGGAATCTGAATTTGATTTGAGGAGGAAACCCGTGAAAAGATACATATTACATGCTCCGTAATTCAATCCACAAAGAGGAAGTGAGTGTAATGAAAAAAAAAGATGTGCAGGTTTATATGCATGCTATGGTCTTGTCAGCTACGATAACCGTATAGTACTTTATCTGAGACTTCTAATAAGAAGAAATGATATGCTGGTGGCAAATAATTTCCCAAACCTGCCAGTTCTCCTGAAGAAAACTGCCAAAAATCAAAATTATGTGAATAAGCACACACAGACTAAACTCCAATATCTTAGATCAGCAGTGTCTACTTTGAAATGACAAGGTGTGAGTAGTCATGTGCCAGTGAGTGTTGTCCTGAATTGACTATTAATTAGGTATCTGGAAACACTTTTGGAGATTTACCTACAAATAAGTGATGGTACCAGAGTACAGGCACATGCAGCCAAGTGAGATCTTTCATGCTGAAGATGAGACTACTTTGAAAACAGGGTAAGAAGGCATTCAAGTCTCATTTCTTTTGCTTAGGAAGGATTTCATTTCATTCTCTTTGTCCGCACAACTTGTCTTGAGGTCTGGTCTCTTGACTCCAACATAAATTTAGAGCTAAGAAATCTATTTGGCCAGGAACTATTTGGGCTATTCTGTTCAATGTGGATGGCAATGAGCCCTTCTGGTGTTGGCTGGGTATTTTTAGTAAAATGAAACACAAACAAAACCCTAACATCTATATTTACATAGAAGTCCATTAACGTTTTCAGGACAGGGACTGTGAGTATGTGTTTGTATGCTGCCTCATATGGTGGGGTCCTGAGCTATGACTTGGGAGGGACCCTGTTCCAAGGCACTACTGCAACATAATAAATACATAGTTCTCTTCCCATAACTCCCATGCTCGTTTTTTTTCAGGAGATCTCATCCGGGATGACATTGTACTTCTCTCTTGGGTTCTACCTTGCCTATTTTATAGGTAGTGAATTCCCTGCTGAGCTACAGGGGTTTCCTGTTATCAGAGCCAGTCCAACCATATAGGTGAACTAGGCGGTAGCCTAGGACGCCAGGCTTTAAAAGGGCACCAAATTAGATGGAAGAGAATTTTTTATATATGTTATCTCTTATAACGTGGGGGAAGGGGCACCAAAATCATAGTTCGCCTAGGGCGCCAAAAACCCCTGCCTGTTATGTTCGTTCATCTTGTAGTTTGTTCAGAATGGATTTGTAATCCAGGGTAACACAACTCTCATGCTGACTGAAGACTTGACTTCCGCTGAACAACTATACCAGTGCGGGGAATGATACAAAGCCACTAGACGAGGGAGCTGGGTAGGGTAGGAGCATGTAGGACACAGAGGCTGTTATCTTGGTTTTTTTAGGGCAAGTGCCTTGTGTATTTTGTCTAGAGTAGTCTGTCTGGTGGGTTTCTCATTTTTCACTTTTATAAGATCTTTCCTATACCAAACGTCTCCTTTTGATCTTTTTCACTGTTTTATTTCTGGGGAGGGATTCTCCTCATGTGAAAGAAAAAAAATTAATCACCCTTCTTCCCCACCAGCAAAAATATTTGCATACAGAATACAAAATAATTACTACCAGGCGCCATTGCCTAATGGTTAGGGGACCATAGTAACTTTGTCTATAGCTGTAAATCCAGCGGGTAACTCCACAGGTCCTGCTTGAGTTCTACTGGATTTACACCCATCTTAGTGAGACCACTTAGCCGTGGACACAAGAGTCTGGGATTGTATTCTGAATTTTGTTACTGACTCACTCTAGTCTCAGGAAAATAACTTAACTTGTGTGTTTGTTTACGCCTTATAAAATGATGATTATGCACACCTAGCTCACTAGGTGATTGAAATATAATGCATGGGACCCAGCGCATGAGTTCTTAGCCTTTCAATGGCTGCATCTACACTTGTAAATTAAGTTGACTTAAGCTTGCTTAAGTCGACTTAATTTATCCTGCATCTACACTACAGTTTCCTTAAGTTGACTTAAGCAGCTTGCTTAAGTTGACTTAAGGAAAATAAAGTCGACTTAATTAAAATTAAGTCGACTTTATTAAACCTCATTTTAATTCGACTTAGTGCTTAAGTCGACTTCCTAGAGTCAACTTAAGACAGTGTAGATGTGCGGTAGCCCTAAGTCGACCTAGGGCTACCCCAGGGCTACACCAATGCCTTCCTTACCGGGGGGGGGGCACAGGGGGAGCGTGGCATGCTCCCCCACAGGGTAGGACAGAGCCCTGCCCACCCTGCTCCTATGCCCTGCCAGGGTCCCTGACCCCCTTTGCCCCATTGTACCTATGTACAATGGGGCAAAAGGCTGATCCCCCTGGCATTGGGCAAGGGGTGCCCCACCTGCCCCCGTGGACCTTCCCTAGGTCCCCCTAAACCCCTAGAAGTCAACCTAGATGTCCATTGTGGACCCTCTAGGTCGACTTTCTAAGTTCCCCTTTAAGTCGACTTTAATTTTAAGTGTAGATGCACTAAATCGACGTAGTTAAAGTCGACTTAAATTAACAATTGTAGACATAGCCAATGAGACTTGTGCCCCTAAGTCACTAGCGGGCTTTCGAAAATCCCACCCTGAACTCTTTGGACAGAAGACTGAGAATAAGCACAGCATGCTCTGGGCTTTGCTGCTTAGTACATTTCTTGTGATTATCTGTTAAAGGGCTTGCTCAAGAGGCTGGGCTGACTTCCCTTCTCAAAGCTCGGCTTTTGTCTCTGAGCACTTCTAATCACATGGGCTGCAATTCTGCATGCAAAAAAGAGCCACAGTCTGAGGAATTTGCTCTTTGACCTGCAGGTCTTCCCTCTGCTGAGACACACTTGGTTTTTGTTTTCTATTAGGTGAAAATTGAGAAAAAATGAAAGAGGTAAAAATAAATTTGCCCCCATCTCCCTCTTGATGTTTTGTGCGGGGGTCAAAATGCAAAACTCACCCGTTTTATCTTCAACATTTTAACCATTCACACAGCTCTAGTGACCTGACATTTTAAGAAACAACCATTTTGACTTGATGCATTTTTCTGTTATATTCAAAGTGGAAGAAAGGGTTATATAAGAAGATGGCCTGGGTGGTCTAACAGGTCTTTTCTATTCCTGGATTCAATGATAGCTCATAACTATGCCTTTCCAAACCTTTAATATTCTCACAGAAAACAAGTTTTCCTTCATCCACCTCTTTTTAATTTTTTAAATCAAAAGACAAACATTTAAATTTAAAAATTCTAAGTGTGTCCATAGTCCAAAAGAATATTTTTGATGTTTTCCTTATAGACACGAAAAGGGATGAATTTTGGTTTCCTGGTTTTGCAATGAAAGTTGAAACAGTGATTTTGTGTTATTATAACACTCATCATTTCTCCCTCTAATTTGGATGGTTTTTAATAAAGCTCCATTGATTTCACTGAAAGAAATCCCTCCTGGCAGAAGCAGAACACACACGCTGATTGCTAAATATGCAGCAATTATCATATTCAGCAGCACACTTTAATATCTTATTTATAGATGTATCTATCTATAATTTGCTTTAATTAAGTTGCATTGATTTTAATGGCAGAAGGAGTCCTTATAGAAGGGGCTACTGTTATACGATCCCATCAATACCTCTCTACCGTTGTTTGGACATAGGATAGCACCTTTAATACTTCTCCACTGTATAATCTTTTCTTTTTCAAGTGGCTGTCATGGCAAACCCAAATGATGTTCAATGTTAAATCTCAGAATCACCACTATTGATTCAGGTCACTCTGACTTCCCTATTACATGCGAAACTTATGCACAGGATCATTCTGGAGAATGAAGAACAAATCAATGTTTCCATGTACTTTTGGAGCTGTACTATGGCTTTGGAAGAATTTCTTATATTTGTTTCTACCTTAGATGCAATTTTGTGTGTGCAATTTTATAACTGTGTTCTTAAAGTTTTATATAATGTGGATGTTTATGTTAGGTGTGCGGGGGGAGGCAGGCAACTAAGTCTGACCATTCACATCTCCTTAACAGCTCAAAATGCTAAGTAAATATTTTAGGGGCCTGATCCAACAAATGGCCTTGTGTGGGTTGACCTCTGTTTCTCCACAGAGCTCCAGGTGCAGGGCATTTATTTTTAAATTAATGCTCTGTGGGCGATGTGCATTCTGGACCTGATCCAGTAAAGTACTTAAACACTTGCTTACCTTTAAGCCTGTTTGTTGTCCCACTGACTTCAGTGGGAATAGTCACATGCTTAAAAAGTTAGGAGTGTGCTTACATACCTCCTTTTTACCCTTCCTACTATTTTTTGATAATGTTTGTCATAATTTTAATAGCATCGAACTCCTCTTGGAAAAATCCTAAGAATTAAGATACATCTGCATCTCTCCTTGGTTCGACTTTCCTTTTCCAGTAAAAATATATAAGTAAGTAGGAAACATACACAGATAACCACCATTCCAACAGGGGAGAAGCATATGTCCACGGCAGCTACTCTGATTACCCCGTTGACAATCTGGTTCAAACATTTTCAGGACACCAAGTATATCGGAATGTCTTTAAAACATTACCTATCATGATCTCAATCTACCACCCACTCTTAGTGTGTATATATTTTCCACACTGGGTGAAAAATAAGCCCTAGCTTTCTACATCACTGCATTGTAGAGTATATCAACATTAACTGTGTAAGAATTATCCATTTTAAAGAATTATCCATGTTAAAATGCACGGACATGATCTCAAATGAAGAACTTCAAGGCAGTTATGCTGCCGCATTTTCAGTTTCTGGCCATCATTTTTCATTCACTGATTATCGCTGTAAGTGTTGATTAATAGTTATGTTCACGCTGCTAGAATGCATTTCCCTTGGGTGAAGAAAACATCCTTGTATAAAGAAAAAAGATGATAATCACACTATCCTTTCTCTTTCCCATAAAAAATGCACAGAGACAAGCACATGAGAGTTACTGATGATCTTGGTTTCCGTGGTCAGTGGTTTTGAACAGTTTTGCTTAAAAGATCAGCTGAAGCAGTCAGAACGTTAATTTGTCAATCAGCTTGCTAGACAATTAAGTGTTTCTTAATCTCATCGCTTCTTTTGGAAAACAAACAAATAAAAGAGATATAAACAATAGAGCTTAGATAGCAGTGCTGCTGATACACAATAAGTTTGTCTGTCACTATCCCTCCTTCCTATCTCAAAAGCACCATGAAGCTTGAATGACACCTGTGCATCAAACTTAAAACTAGTAGAGCTGATTAACTTAGTGTTTATTTTTTCTCGTCAGTAATGCCCTCACTCTTATTCATTGAGGTGAACCCCTGATTTAGATTTAGATACAGAGAGAAATTCTTTATGAAGGCAATAGACTGAGGAACTACAAACACAGATAGGATTTTAAAAGGGAAACAGGCTGTCCCCCTACAAAAGTTGTGTTTAAAAACATGGCAATTGCCGTAGTTAAATGGAAACCATGATCTCCTCATCCGTACAGAGAATTCAGCAAAGGGGGAGATGAATTATCTGAGGCACAAATAAAAAGGTTTTAAACATAGCCACTTTGAGTGGATATTCTATTTTCTGAATCTCTGCTCAATGGTCTCCTGGTCCCAGATTCTTGAGGGTGATCAGTTTCTTTTGCCTGTGCTAAATTAGATCATTTCCTAGCCCGTGATTTTCTCCCTGGGTGGCTTCTCTTTCCATTAATCCTATAATGTGTTTCTGTTAATTCGACCTCTTACTTGTCTTTAATGAACACCAGATTGGTGACATCCTCACTCACAATACTATTCAGGGTTAAAACAGAGAAGTGAACAGAGGCCATTCAACTAATAATAAAAGAACTTTAACACCACTCTGCTTTCCGAAAACCTCAGTAGATACGCTTGTATCATATTGGCATGGTTTCTTCCTAAGCCAGTAAGTGCATTACAATTATTTTAACATGGAACCAGATCAAGTCACATAGTTTCTTCCCAAACCTCTAAGAGGAGGAGCCATTTAACTTGTGATTGACTTTTGCGGGGCAGGGAGGGTCACAGGCCATCTCCCTTTCAAGTGTATTACAAAATGCTGTGAGCCCTCTCTTCCCATCTCTTCAAATCTACCTTAAATACAACTCTTTGTGTTAAGCCCTTTTCGCTCCTCCTGTCTTTGCTTTTCCCCTCAATGGAATTAGTTTACAAGACCACTTACACACATGATTACTGCTTTTAAATTACAGTATTCTTTTCTTTTACTCCAGTTCATCATCTTGCATCATTTTGCCTTGCTACCTGAATACCCAGTTCTACAAGACATTTTCTCATTATGTTCTATCTTAATATAAAGCTTTTTGAAAATTCTGTATGAGGGACACTGTATGGAGTAAATTGAATTGAATTTTTTCTCATAGTAAAGGGCTTTCATCATCTTTCTTCAGCTAAGTCAGCAGAGTTCTCAGCACCCAATGCCAATATGCAATGGCTACTCTTTGCAGCACATGCACAATCTTTTATCTTTACTAGAGAAAATGGGATTATAATGTTAGAACTTGGGGAGCAAAGAGGAGGGCATCTCAAGATTTATATTCATTATTGTGATGGCAGACTAAAGTCTCCAGTTCCATTTTTGTAGCATTTAATGATCACAATCAGAATCTGACTCTATATCTGCCTGCATCTGGTGTGTGATGCTGGTGTGTGTGTGTGTGTGTCTGTGTGTGGGGGGGGGGTGGGGGGGGGGAGGGATGGAAATAGCAGGGCATGGAACAAAATTGCAGAGCAAGTAGTGGAAATAGACAGTGAAAAGCTTCCAACAGTTAGGCTGACTCGCGGGGAAGAGAAAGCCTTTCATTGTCTATAAAATCTTGCCTTGCTGGAGGTCCTCAAGAGTAGAAGGAATAGCCTAGAGGCAGTAAATTTCTCACTTGTATTATTACATTCTAAACACTTAGCTACTGTACCAACCAATGCATTATCTCATAGAAGAAAAGGAGAAAGAGGAGAACACAGAACAAAGAAAAAAGCAAGCAAGCAAGCAGATAAAAATGGAAAACAAATCCCCTTCACAATCCCACCCCCCAGAACAGCTCATGTTAAAGAAAACAGTCAACCGAGTTATCATCATGTTGTTAAAATGTAACCCCAACTCCTTCTATTGTGATTTAACAACAATCTGGAACAACATTCTTAGAATGTTAATGCTTAGTCTGCATCACAGGGTATTAAATCCACCTTAATCCTGTTAAACACAGATATGACTAAAGAGAGTCTCTCTCGCTATGGCATTATGACAAAAGCTCTCCAGACTGTAAATTCAATATGGTTAAAAACATTTCCTGGATTAATACTGAGCAAACTACATCAGCATGAGCAGGTTTCAAGAGCAGTTGCTTTCCATATGCTCTGGCATCAGGTTCTTTTGGATCCTATGGTACCAATCTGCAAATGCTACAGACTCTGTTTCTCATGCTTGCAACTGCTGTTGGGTGGCGACCTTCCTTGCTTACTGATACCAGTTGAGCAGTTGGTATAGTTTCTCTGTGATCTGGTACTGTCTGTTGTTTGCTGGTACCAGATGGATACCAGATGGGTTATTGTGGGCAATGCTTTCCCCCTGTTCTAGTCCCAAAATCAATGTCTATAGGGTCAGTCTTGTCAGTTAGTTGACTCCTAAATGGCACTTCAAAGCAATACTCTGAAAAATCTCAACATCTGTTCCTTACTCCTAATGAACCTAAAAAATGTTATAGTCCTATTTTCCTTTACCCAGGAGTTACAATATATCTACAGGAAAATACAACCTTCCAGCAGCTTGCAGACATCAAACTCACTCCTGGCTGATGGCAGCTCCAGAATGGCACCTCAACTACTATGGTTAGGACTGAATGTGAAGTATAATCAATATATTCTTTTTCTGTGATAGCACCACAGTACAGAGGTTCAGAGATACAGCAGGACAGCTTTCAAATAGCATTTTTAGTGGCAAAATGGAATAACAAGAAAACAACAGCATCAGGGATACCTCAATACTGAACACAAAGCATGGAGAGAGAGAAGAAAAAAGAGAAAGAAGAGGAAGAGACCTATTACAAGTATTAATTTTTGATTTGGGTCTTTTGAGATGTTGACCTAATTGTAAAACTGGAGACAGATGTAAGGTGGTCAGGTAGTGGTTTTGAATGCTGCATACAACAGCAGTTCCTTCCAATGCCATTTTCAAAGATTTTTTTCTAAGTTTACTTAAGAAAATACAGACCTTAGTTAAATTATCCATACACTCAGCAGTAGAAGGTCTCATGGAAAATATAGCTAACATCAAAGCATATTCCACACCCTCCAATTTGCTTCATAGAGAAGTTATGATAAACAGGTTATGTGTTCCCTAAGGTTACCATGGAAACTCTTCTTTTCAGGCCATCATTTACAAAGGTAAAATTTGCATTAAAATATGATGGAATTTGATATTTTTTTTTTTAGACTCAAGTGGGGTCATGATACCATACAATATAGCTATTATTTCAAGCTTGGGAACATATGTTGAAGAGAGAGCTCTATTAATCCCTGTTGGCACCTGGGTGACCAATTACAGTTTAATTGCCAACTTGACAGGTATCTCCCTGGCAAATTAACAGAAAATACTTTGAAATTAGCTCCTAATGCAAATAGAAACGTTAACACAGATCTGCTAGTTGGTAGCCACCAAACACTACTTCATTAATTCCCTGTGTAATTGTTTCACTGGAACGGCAGAATTTAAATCATCAAAATTTCTGTTTTGCTGATGGCCAGATAAGGAGGGTATGGTCATGTATTTGAATTACACATGTGTACCACTTTTTAAAAAAAATATGTTGTAAAATGACTGTGCCGTAAATGTAATTCAGACAGAAATATCCATTGCAAATAGAAGCAATGCTGTGGAAAGTCTGCAATGCGAGGCTTGCTTACCTTGTTTTGAATGATTTAGTGAAATGGAACTTCTGCCATTGATTTCACTGGAGTCAAGATTTCATCCCAATCTTTATCTGCTACTGCAACTGTGATTTGTTCTTGGGAATACCATAATGTATAAAACTTATCCACTCTACTCTTAAATGCCAACAGCCTCCATCCATGTCCTGAAGTTAACTATTCTCAGATTAATTACATATGCTTTCAATAACCTACCAGGAGATGCATATAATAGCCTGCTTAAAATATGACTATACTGTTCACAATAATGCAAGGTATAATAATTGTGACAATCACTATTTTTGACACAGCAAATATATAGCTTAAACACTTAAGAGTAGAACAATGTACTCACCATCAAAACTGGACTAAGCAGAATGTCAATAGAAATCTGGGAATATCCTCTCTTTTACACAGTCACATACATGAAGAGTAGATACCAGTGATATTAATACAGACTCAAATATACTATTGTATTGGTAACATATTTGTGGTGACTTAGCACTTCAGAGTTAATATATTATACACCATGACCACCTGGACCTTTAATGAAAGTAGTAGGAATAAAACCCTTATCCTTCTACTTCCCAAAACATTCAGTCCTCTACCACTTGAGCTAAAGGAGAATTTCATTAGTTGTTACCAATGTAGGACTTACGACATGCAATTCAGCAGCAATGAGTCCACCTGGTAGTGGGCTGTGAGACACACAGACATTGGCTGCTAGACTATTATTTACCTCACTAGAATAGAAAAAGGTAATGAAACAAACTGTGGCATTTACCACACTAATTGCCAAGTAAATAGACAAAATATGGCCTGATCAGCAAATACCAGAAAAAGACAAAAACCAGCTCAACATCAATGTTGATCCCTCACACCAGGTTACTCTGAACAAGTGTCTATTCTCATGATGCACAGTGCCCTTTTTTGTACTGGTAAATTCCTAACTACAGAGACTTATTAAAAAAATCCAATTTACTAAAGTATACATGCGCATTAAAAGAAGATTTTAAAAATTAGAAATGCAAACAAAATGACTAAGAATCTTTGCAGAGCTCTTTTAACACAGTACATTCACTAGGCATGCTTTTTAATTAGCATTGTGGGTGTCATGTTGGTCTCTGGCTATGAGGTAAAAAGTGGGTCAAGTAATACCTTTTATTGGACTAACTTCTGTTGGTGAAAGAGACAAACTTCTGTGCTTCACAGCACTCTGTGGTGACCTGAAGAAGAGTTCTGTGGAGTTGAAAGTCTGCCTCTTTCACCAACAGAAGCTGGTGCAATAAAAGGTATTACACCTCGCCCACCGTGTCTCTCCTTTAATTAGATGACATTTTCAGCATTAAGGAGTCAGTGCTCATTTTTCTAAGTTCTCACTGACAAGTAAAGTTGGTCACAGATATGTGGTCTGAAAAATTAAAACAGAGAACCAGTCTTGGATAAAAAAACCAAAATCATGTAATGCATCAGCATGACCTGGTAAACGGAGTTTTCTTCTCCCATATTTGTCCTGGATTTTAATGCTGCCTTGTATTAGGTTAGCATATGCACTACAGACCTTAATAAAGCTATCCACCCAATCTCTCAGTGTCTGAGTCAGTGACTTTATTTTTCATATGAAATAATTATAACAATGCCACCTATTTACTGAGAAAAATAAAGCCTCTATATATTCAGAGATAATGGCTCTACACAACATCCAGTGATACATTCTAATTACTTTTCACATCTTTGCTGTGAAGAAATCTTGAACTCTTCAGTGTTCTCAACAGCCTGACAACAAAATAGCCAGAATGCTACCGGTATTGTAGCTATGATGTAATTAAACAAGTAGTTCTGGTAATGCATTTTGCAATGGGCATTTCCCTTCAGTGAACTGTAAGGAAATACATCTTACAGATTATGCTGTAACATTAAAATAATTGAAAGAAAGAAAGAAAGAAAGAAAGAAAGAAAGAAAGAAAGAAAGAAAGAAAGAAAGAAATTCCCCAAACCCAAACAAAACACAAACCATGGTTACTAACCTTCCATAATTGCTGTTTGAGATTCGTTGCTCATGTCCATTCCAAGTAGGTGTGTGTGCACAGTCACCGGAAGGTTTTTCCCAAGTGCCACAGGACTCTGTTGGTATTTGTAGGAAAACAACAGAGTCCTGTGGCACTTTTAAAGACTAACAGATTTATTTATCGCATGAGCTTTCGTGGAAGAAAATCCCACTTTGTCAGATGCTTTGAAGATGGGAAACTTACAGAATGGGAGGAAATTAAATGCAGGGGAGTGTATGACATAGGATCAGGTCAGGCTGTAACAGCAAATCAAAATAGGTGTTAGGATTCAAACACTGGGGAACAGCACATAGAGGAAGGTGAGGTCAAATCACCTGTTGTAATGAGAGAAAAATCCATAGTCCCTGTTTAACCCCAAGGCAACTGAGTTAAATTTGCATACAAATTCAAGTTCTACAGTTTCTCTTTGAAGCTGTGATTTGTTATTCATCTGTTTCAACACAGCTGTTAGCAAGTCGTCAAGGGAGTGAGCAGGGAGATTGAAGTGTTCCCCTATTGGTTTTGTAGTGTTGCAATTTCTGATGTCAGATTTGTGTCCATTTATTCTTTGGCGCCGAGACTATCCTGTTTGTCCAATATATAAGGTAAGGGGGCATTTCCGGCACATGATGGCATAAATCACATTGGTGGATGAGCAGGGGAATGAGCCCTTGATGGAGTAGGTAGCTTGATTAGGTCCTGTGATAGTGTCTTCAGTGTAGCTATGAGGGCAAAGTTGGCAGCGTGGTCTGTTGCAGGGATATGTTCCTGATTTAGTGTTTCTGTTGTTTGATCTGTAGTTGCCGTTTAAGGATGGGGGGCTGAGTGTCCGTTTAAGGATGGGGGGCTGTCTGTAGGCAAGGAGAGGTCTGTCTCCCAAGGCTCGAGAGAGTGAGGGATCATCTTGTAGAATAGGCTGTAGAACTTTGATGATGTATTGAAGAGGTCTGACTTGGGGGTTGTAGGTGGCAATCAGTGGCGTTCTGTTGTTTTTTTTCTTGGGCTTCTCCTGTAGTAGTTGACTTCTGGGTACCTGTCTGGCTCTGTCAATTTGTTTCTTCACTTCTGTAGGTGGGTACTGTAGTTTTAAGAATACTTGATAGAGATCCTGAAGGTGTCTGTCTCTGTCAGAGGGATCAGAGCAAATACGGTTATATCTTACGGCTTGACTGTACACAATGGATCGTGTGGTGTGTCGAGGATTAAAACTCGAGGGATGTAGGTAACTATAGCGATCAGTAGGTTTTCAGTATTTGGAGCTCCCTGGAGTCATGCCTTCATGGTGCTATATATAAGATCCTGCAGAGCTCCTGCCTTTTCAGTTCCTTCTTCCTGCCTGGCCCCGACAGAGAGGTTGGTGGGGGGTCTTGGAAGAAAAAAGAGTAACACATCTTGAAGAGCAACAGTTATGGAAGGTTAAGTAACCGTTTTTTTCTTCTGAGTGTTTGCTCATATCCATTCCAAGTAGATGACTCCAAAGCAGATCCATAAGGGGAGAGGTCAGAGTTCAATGACCTGCAGATCACAGTTATCGCTCTCCCAAATGCAACATCTTCTCTGGTTTGCTGTGTAACAGCATAGTGTGCTGCTAAGGTGTGAACGGACGAGAACATATGAGCTCTAATAATATCTTGTATCAGGACCTGAATAAGGAACACTGCTAAGGATGCCTTTGCCCTTGTGGAGTGAGCTGTCAGTGCTGGGGTTGGTATTTTTGCCAAATCATAACACATCCTGATACACAATCTGATTCAGGAAGAAATTCCTTGTGAAGATACCAGAAGATCTTTCATCCTGCCTGCTGTTGCTATGAAGAATTGTGTTGTTTTTCTAAAGGGTTATCGCTCTCTATATAAGAAGTCAAGGCCCATCTAATGTCCACAGAACACAGCCTCTGCTCTCAGCTGTTAGTGTGTACTTTTGAGTTGAATTGTGACATTGCTTTAAAAGGAAGGAAAGCTGGGTGAGGGCACAGCTGAACCTTGTCTGAAGAAAACCATATAAAGATGCTCAGATGTGAGGCCCTGAGTTCTAAGCCTCTCTTGGCCAAAGTTATAGCCACCAGAAAGGCTACCTTCCAGGGAAGCCAGCATGTCACTAGAGGTTCAAATTAGGACCCATCAGTTCTGACAGTATAAGGCTGAGATTCCATTGGGAAGTCAGCTGATGTGTTTGAGGGTATTACGAACCCACACATAGTAGAATTGGGATAACTAGTCTGAAAAGAAGAGGGATGAATGATCTGAGTCCTGAATTGGTATGCCATCCTCAGGCACAACCTCAAAAGTTCTGTTTGGGACCAAAAGATAGCTTTGCTGGTCCAGGGCTTTGGCTGCTAGAAGGCTGAGAGGGTTTCCTCCTATAATTCCTGCCCCTTTTAAGACTGTACTTCTGTCTAGGTTGGGATTGATAGAACCGAGGTAGGGATGAGGTTTGAAATGCCTCCTATGTGGCATTGGAGTGTGGAGGCCTAAAGACTTTAAAGAATCCAAGAGACTTTAAAGATGTGCAGTTTCGAGTCTGTCTGCTCAGAGAATAGCACTGATTCTTTGAAGAGAAAGGAGGGAGGCCTGAGGCTTGCAGCCAATAGCTCCAATGCATTGCTACCACCAATGACATGGTGTGAGCTGTGGCATCTACACATCCAGCTTCTTCTGAAGGGAAGCCCTCATAACTGCCTGGTCTTTCTCTGTCAGGGCTATGAACTCCACTCTGGAGTGTGAGGATATAGATTCTAAGAAATTTGACATAGACCCCAAAGAGTTAAAATTGTATCTACTAAACACCACCTGTTGGTTTACAATTTGGAGTTGGTGCCCCCCCCACTTGAGTACCCCTTTCACCCAAAGGGGTCCAATATTTTCATGTCCTTTCGCCTTTGGTGTGGAGCCTTGCTGATCTTCCCTCTCACGCCCATTGGCCATGGCAAATACAAGCAACACAGGTGGGGGAGGAGTAGAAAGGTATTCATGGTCCTTAGAGAGTACAAAATATTCTCTCTCTACCCTCTTTGCAGTTGGAAGCAGGAAAGGTGGAGGTCTGCCATAGTGACTTTGTTGCGTCATAAATGGTCTTTATTAGTGGCAGAGCAACCCTAGATGGACCTGCAGAACTATATTGTCTACCACAGGGTCTGCATTGTCAGATGCTACCTCAGTTTGGAACCCCAAATTCTGTGCCACTCTCCTCAAGAGCTCCTGATGGGCTCTGCTTTCATCTGCAACCAGTGCCACTGAGAACCCTGCAGTTGTTTCGTCTGGGGACGAAAACAATAATATTGTAACCCGGGCTCCTAGCAAGTCCTGCTGTGTCAGTTCACTAAACTCAGTGCTGTGGTCGACAACATGCTCAGTGTCAGGCATGGCATCATATTCAGTGCTGATTTCGGTACCAAGCCGTGGCACGTCTTCTAACTGAGGTGGGTGATACCTACTCCCTCAAGCAAGTGATGGTGACCATCCCTATTTGGACCCTTGAGCCTGATGGAACACCCTATGCATCCAAAAAGGCCACTAAGCTGGCATTTGCCAATGTGGCAGCCAAGGCGTGACAATGGGGTGACCTATCTCAATCCTCTGGTGCCGCCTCTCTGACTGGGAACGGCATCGTCTGAAGGAGTAGGACTCAGCTTCAGAGTCGGAGCCTGACAACTCACTCTGCAGGGTCCAGGATGGTGTGGTTCCCATTGATACTGGAGAGCGGTGACAGGAAAACGGTGACTGTGGCATCATAGCTGGTTTTCCCCTGGACGGCTTCTTCGGCACTAGAGATCTGGTTTCTGGACACACTCACCCCTGGGAGGGAAAGGCGGTGCCATGCTCTCTGTCAGTTCTCTGGCCACTTCAGAGGATGTTCCAGCAACTGTCATGGGCAGTCAGAAGGAACTGAAGAGGCAAGGGTTGGCAGGGCACCATGAAGATGAGACTCCATGGGGTCCAAAGCCAACTTTAAGGACACCAATATGGAAAAAACCTTTTGGCGACTGTGCATGTGACACACACATTTCTGCTTGGTATCGACATGACATGAACCAGCACATGAAAAAGAATCCCCAACCATTTAGAGAAACAGGTCAGTACAAAAATTAATAGTTTAAAAATATATTTTAAAATTTCTTCAATAGTCACATATTTAACTATAGCTATGCTACTTTAACAATTAAGCTGTACTTTGGAAGAGTCTCAATGACATTATTGCTCTATATGACCTAACTCATTTTGGCCTCTATGTTATTCCATGAGTTCTGTAGAAACCACTGGGGACTGCTGCACTGAGATTATTATGAAAGCTGCCTTCTGCTACCTTAAATGGACAAACGTCTGAAGTCCTTGCTCAAAACTCCTATTGGTTTCAGTGGGGCGCTTTCCTAAATTAGGACTGCAGGGATATGGACCAACAACTATCTTCCAAATCTACAGCAGCTAGGTAATTTTCTGGATCTTCTGTAAGCTATCTTGGGGAACTTGATAGATCAGTATCACATAAAAATCAAGATATACAATATAGAGAGAGATTCGTTTATAACAGTGCTAAGTGAGGAACCAATGTAACCATTTATTTTTAAAATACAATAAATATTTAATATTAAAGGTAAAACCTTTTGCAGCTTGCTACCATATGGATTTCTGAGTTGGAGCCTTTGATTTTGGTCTATCAAACCCTAGCCCAACAAAGTACTTAAGCACATGAGTAGTCCCAAATGATTTCATTTGCTTAAAGGTAAGTCCTCTGCTGATCAAGGCCTCATTCCAGAAGTCAGAACAAGACCCTTAATAGTGGCCTGAGGAGAGGAGAGGTCAGTTTTAAAAGGAAGTTGACTTTTTGTCTCCATTGTAGTCAGTATAGTGAGCAGCTGTATCTGATCCTATGGTATGTGTGGGGCGCTGACTTGCTGGAGGTCAGGAACCAAGCTGTCATGCAGGAGTAGATTTCTGTGAGGGGAAGGGAAGCTTCAAAGAGAGAAATACCAGCTCTGGCAATCCCTCATGAAGGCTCAGTTTTAAAATCCCAATCCTTTTTCACCTTCCCCATGATTCATGCTCTCTTGTATCCTGGCACATTTATGAGCGTATGTGCTCGCACACTCACGTACAGAGTGATTCTTAGCAAAGCCAGCAGGTGGCTAGAAAATTGGAAAAGCTGAACTAGAGATGGTTTGCTAAAAACGAAATAATTTTTGAAGGTCCAGCTACCTTAGGACTCAGATTGATTACATTGCCCCATTAGCAAATACAAACCCACAAATAAACCAACGTAGGTCCAAACTTTTAAAGGGGCATTTTTGTATGAGGAAAATTGCGTACCAAATTACATGCAAATGGCTGTTTGAACACACTATTGGCAGTAATTGCTCACGCATCCCATGGCATAATCACTTATTCAGGAACTCCACCGATCATCGAAATCACCAATTAGATATTTATTTCTGATGTCCCTTAACATTTTGGCTAAGTGGGTTAGTTTGTACTTAAAAATTATAAAAATAAAACCTCTAGGGTTCTTTATTAAACATTAACACATGCAGCAGCAGCTGTCACTTTTTTTGTGATACTGTGTTCAAATTCTCAGTTTGGGAGAGAGAGGATGATCATTCACTAACTGCATGAGACGTGACCACTGCATCATGTTTTAATATAGAAAGTTCACCTGAGTGTGCTGGGAGCTCTTTAAAGATGACTTCATTCATATATATGAGAGGCACTGCTGTGTCAAAGTAGTAGTTTTTTACAGCAGTAAGCAAAGGGAAGAAACAGGACATGATTTGCTTTTGTTTATTTAAATCTATTTACTTGGAGGATGTAAGAGAGAAATTTTAGTATTTGCTCCCCTCAGACTCCAACGTCTCCATTTAAATATTGTGAAAAGCAATAACTTGATTTTTCAGAATAATTTACACTATACTTTATTGGAACTCAACATAATTTTTAAGGCATGAACGATATCCAATGGTGTTTATTAAGCTGGTATGCTATAGTATTACTTCCCTTAGTAAAGAGAAGAGAGTATTTTGATGAGGTTAATGAAGAGACATCAGCATTTCAAATTCTGCTCTGGTTTAGACATTCTGTGACTAATTCAGCCTTGGCATAAATAGCAGTGGCCCCAAAGAAGTTAATGGAGTCACTCATATTGACCCTAATATCAGGAGTAAATTTGGGTCTCTGTGGCCAGGTCTACACTGGCCACAGATTTCAGTGGCAGTTGAAGGGAGATGTGCAAACTACGTAAAATAACTTGAGTATCTCCCTTCGACTTCCTAACGCCTAGTCACCACAGCCTCTTCAGTGCACTGAATCAACAAGAAATGCCCTCCCATTGATTCAGCACTATTCTTCTTAAGGAGGTGGTCTTAACGCATCAACTTCCTGAATGATTGAACAGGTCTTCACTGACCACTCAATTGAAACGGAAATATCATATAGACCTGCTCTGTGTATCCTTTCTCGAATAGCTTATTTTTCACATGAGGTTTGGTTAAGATTTCCCCATGACTATCCTCCTCTATCCCCCCAAAGTCAGAAACTCATTGCTTCATTGGAACAGATGACACAGTTTCAGAATTATCCCAATCAAAACTCTTCACACGCCAGACAGAATAGAAGCATTGGCCAAAGGAGATTTCTTGATTGGTAAAACTCGTTTTAATAGGAGGTTTTAAGCTTCTATTAATGTGATGCTTTTGTAACAGCACAAGTATTTCTGAGTGCTAGTTTTCAAAGTTGCTTTACTCTAAATGAGGTTTCTTTATCCCCCTTAAAAAGAAGTAGATGGATCCAACTGAGCAGTAATCAGCAGTCTTTCAGAAAATCTGGAATTCATAGGAGTTCTGCTATGGTTTCCTATGGTACATAAAATTGTCATTTCTCCCATTCCACTAGAAGACAGGAATGTTATTATTCTAGAAGTTGGAATTTTGGTTTTTAACCATGATCCAACACAAACGTTTGTGGTTTTTGGGACCCTAACCTACTCTAAACTCAACATCCTGAAGCTGGAATTAATTGCTCATTAAAACACAAAGAGCTCCTTTTTCACTCCAAAGTAAGGATAGAATCTTTCGACACATTATGGAAAAATAATGCTGTTCTCGACCTTCCTTTTCTCTATTTGATCTAAGGTTTGGACCTTTGCCAGATGCACAATAAACTACTTGGGCTTTAACATGAACGAATACGATTCTTCTTTTCCTAACATTACTTGGGAACTGACAAACCTCAGTACATAATAAATTTGCTTCAATCTAAACCTGTGGGACAGACAGCATATTAAGCCTAATGCCTAGATGTGAGTGGAGATCAGATAGCTGAAGAAAGGATTTTTTTTCCTTTCAATCTTTTGTCATTAAATCTCATTTGCAAACAAGGAATAAAAAGTTATGAGATATGCTGGATATAAGGTATTGTATAGGATATTGTCAGACTGCTGCAGTTACCTACAGGTGAAAAACCATACTCGATTTATAATGAGTTATAGGCGGTCCTTGAAAGAACATGAAGAAAATAAGGCTGCAGGAACAAACAAATGCCACAGTGAAGAACAACACAGGTTTTCAATAACAGGATTGGTATGAAATCTGTGAAACAATCCAAGTAAATCTTCAAATAGATTATTTATTCTGTTTTTAAACTCTCTCTCTCTCTCTCTCTCTCTCTCTCTCTCACACACACACACACACACACACACACACACACACACACACACACACACACACACACACACACAGAGCCTTGATCGAACATTTTTCCTCCCTGCCCTGCCCCTCCGCCTCCATTTTTATTTTCTGTTTTCTTGTTTCAGTAAAGCAGTGGGAAGCACAGTACCCATAAAATCTCCTGTAGTAACTCCCTCCAACTCCTAAAACAACAGTACTACGTTTCTATGGGCCATTTCTAACAAAGTTCTCTTATGATTTTATCAATTCAAGTCAATGGGAATCTCTAATGGGCTTTGATCAGGCTCTTAAAGCAGTATTTTCATGAAAATGTGAACTATTTAACTGGTGGGCTATTAAGATGTATACATATGCACATGCACATGCTCACTGACATGAGAACCAAAAAACTGCAACAAATACATCCACACTGTTGCCAGTGGACTCCAATTTTTTCAAAGAAAATAAAACAACAGATTTCTTTTTCCTGGAAAACATTTATACTTTATAATCAACATCTCTCTCTATTTAATTGGGCCTAGAAAGTAAAATGATTTCACTTTAAGCTACCTAGCCCTTGTGAATCTGTTTATCATTTTTTCCCAGAGCTATGAAGCTGGAGAAAGAGAGAGACTAAAGAACAAAAACCAAACAACAAATCATAAGAACAGAATAACTGGAAAGAATTTTGAAGTTTTATGCTAGACAGCACAAACCGTGCCATATAAATGTATCTCTTTATTTAAACTGAATTATTCAGCTGCTCCTTAAAAAAAGAAAACCAGGATGAGAAGGAGGGAGAGCAGAAAAAGAGCAAGGGAGCGAGAGAAAAAAAACAACGAATGAGAAGAACAGAGGAGAAGTGGGGGGAAAAAACGGGAGGTAGCGGGGAAAGGAAGGAACGAAGAGAGACTAGCAGGCTTATTTAAAATGAATTTTTGACCTTATTTTTAAAACATTTATGGATCCCAATTGCCTGTCATGAGATTATGTTCCCTTACAATACTGGCTTTTCAGCTGCCTCTGCATTTTAACTTGATTTATCCCATTTTTTAAAAAAGTAAATTGTTAGAAATACCCTTTTTCAC
The DNA here is from genome assembly GCA_007922175.1 of Pelusios castaneus. Classification (NCBI taxonomy): domain Eukaryota; kingdom Metazoa; phylum Chordata; order Testudines; family Pelomedusidae; genus Pelusios; species Pelusios castaneus. Next base: position 5,250,211 of record ML685817.1, on the reverse strand, counting down.
CAGAAATTCGGTCCCATTATAGTGTCAGCAAAAGGCCACTTGTCAATGTCAGCTTTGGAAGACAGAAATGTGCATCGTGAGCTCCCTTATTTTTGGAGGAGAAGCCCATGCGTCCATCTCTGAACCTAATGCTTTGCAGTGGATAGGGTCTTCTTAAATTTTTATGTTTTTTCCAATTTATTTGAATGTTTCATTAGATGGTGAATAGTGATTACAGCAGCTGCTGTACATTAGCAAGACATCTTAAAGGAGAGCTGGCTTAGGTATCACGCTGACCAACAAAAAGCATAGCAAGAACTTATCTAGTATTAACAATACATAAGGAGGCCTCTCTTCTTCACCAGCTGTGAGAAGAAAAGCCCACAAAGCCCTAACAGCAGGATTTCCTCCTGCTCAGCTGCCTGCTGCCCCTTTAGGAGAGAGAACTGACACAGCGGAGACTAAAGTCTGTTTTTATTTATTTACAGTGATGCAATTAGTTATCAGATTGTCTCTTTACTGGTGAAGAGAGGTCGAGGAAAAAAATTGTTGCTCAATCTTTGTTACCATAATGCTGCCAGGGATCAGCGGTAAAAGCAGCCAAAGGCAGAGGTGTCGCACGGCCCCAGGAGGGGTAAGGGCAAGGCAGGAGCACTAACGGGATCATGGGCCCCACCAGATTTGCTACTTGACTTCGACTGAGCATGCTCACATGGGCTGAGCATACTCAGTTAATATCTGCCAAAGCCAATGCCCTCCTTCTATCCCCCCAGCAGCATAATGGCGCTAAATCATAGGGCTGCTCTTGAACTACCAACAACAGCAAGGAGAAACAGTAGTGCGACCACTATTTTTTCTATTCCAGAGTATGTTGCAATACCAAAATGGGGGTGGAGAGACTGTAGGAGGCAGGAGACATCACTCCTGTATCCTCCCAACTGTTGACATTTTTTATAGCCAGTCAGGCATTCGAGGCCTTTACAAGCGACTTCTACCTGTGGGACTCCTAAGGCATTGCAACAGCCTTCAGCCATCAAGGTAAAGTTAGAGTTTAGAACAGACACTGAATTGCAGCCCTGCTGCTCAACAAAAACAGTTATAAAATTCATGCCTTACAAGAAGGAACAGAAACAATCTTGATGCCTCTAATATTAATCAATCTAAGACCAAGAGTTTTAAAGCTCTCCTGGGTGCTTAGAGTAAGGACATCTAGCCTCACAGGAAAAATGAAGCTTTGGAAATCGGTAATCTTTGGGCATTACATTTAATAGAAAAGGCTTAAAAGGAATTACCTATAAGGGACCTTCCTGAATCTTTGGAATTATATTGGCCCATAAATTGGCCCATAAATCTGAACATCTTTGGAGGGGTAATAAAGCCTTATCAGTTTCAGATAAGAAATGGAAATTCTCAGTCTGCATCATTGGCCAGGTCTGGAGTATCTACCAAAATAATCACTGATTATTACTTAGCCTCTGTCTTAGATTGACAGACATATTTTATTTTTATTATAAATTTGGTTGGTAAAAAGATTTTTTTAAAGCCAAAAATGGAAATTGATCCAACTCCAAAATTTGGTTCACAATATTCAAGCCGACAGAATTAAGCTGATTGCTCTAAGAGTTCAGTTCTTTTGTTGGGGATATTTTTAAAAAATAACTCAGAAAATGTGTCTTTGGTTTTAGCCTTCTTTGGGAAAACAAGCACTCTAACTGAAGATTTCAGCTTTTCATTCAAACAGCTAATCTGGCAAATTTGGGGAATACTGAAGACACTGACGATATTAGTATTTATAAAAGTTCAGTTACATCCACGTTCCAACAAGTTAAAATTCTTACAAGTTTGTTTTTTTAAAATAGAGTCTGAATTTAGCTTAAATTGTGCCACATAGTACAGCCGGAGATGTCAAACTCAAGTATAAATTAATTTTTGTAAGAACTAACATCATCAATGCCTCCAGTGTTCCCCAAACTTGCCAGACTAGCTGTTTGAATGAAAAACTGAAATCTTCAATGAGTATGCTTGTGCACATAAAAACAAACAAAGCAAAAGAAATAACTTGGTTTTATTGCCATATCAAGTATATATTACGTTTAAAATTATACAAAACTGGCATGTCTGAACGTTGATTGACTTTAGTTTTAGAGACCCAAAGCACAACCCTGAAATTCCTGTTCAGGCAGAACTCAGAGAGCTGAAGGATTGATCCCATAATGGTTTCCAGTGATATTAAAGATATTCCATATATTAAAGGCTTCAGAGATGTTGGGAACCCTGGATTCTATTGCTAGCTCTGTCACACACTGGCATTGTATGTCCTTGGGCTAACCATAGTACTTTTGTGTGCCCCAGTATCCTGAGCTGTAAGATGGGGAAAACAGTATTTTCCTACTGGCCAGTTGTGCTAGAAGACTTAATTCAATCCACTCTGAGGTCCTGTGAGTGAAGGCTCTATAAAAGGGCATGGTATTAATTTTTTCACTAGGGGAAGCATCAGGTCCGGACTGTTAATGGCCCTTGCACACCTATGTAAGGCCATGTCTACACTGACAGTGGAAAATTTGCCACTATCAGATCAATTTTTCCAGATCGAATGAGTGGCCAGTATAGACATGTTCAAACGACTTAATAAAACCACCCCCTCAAGTGGCATAAGCGCTGTGTTGACAGGAACCCATTTCCTGTAGTGCAGAACAGTGAAGACAGTGTGCTAAAGGGTTGTTATGAAGTTGACGGAGTTACGCAAGCTACTCTGTGTAGCTTGCATTACACCCATTGACTGCTGTCGAATTTTGCCACCAATGTAGACATGGCCTAAGTAACCTTGCCCCTCACTCTTGCATCTCCTCATTCCCATGGGGCAACCAGGCACAAGTCTGTGTTCTCCTAATCATCCCAAAGGGAAACGGCAGGATGAGCAAAGAGATTTTACTGCACTGTGCTAAGAGACCTCGTGAGCCAGAAAGTTTCATGTTGGCTGGGTCTGCCTGCTGTGAGCTGACTCTGAGATGGCGTAAATCAGGGCCAGTGCCTACGTCTAACAGAGGGTAGGCATGGAAGCATTTGAAATGACTCACTTTAGTGGAATTTGAATCATAGAAATGATTTGTTTGATGGGCTGGATTACTTACAAAACCCAGATAATCATGTTAAACTGACACAGTATCTGGAAAACAGAAACAAACCAGCCAATGTCTTCTGCAAGTTTTCTAAACTGCAAAAAGATTTGTTGGTTAGCATCTTGCTGTGAACATACCCAGTGCTGATCATATTCAGATGGCCGTGTTCTCACTTCTTCATCCTCGTAGAGAGGTAAACCATCTCGCCTGGCCTGATGATATTCCTTCCGTAACTTCTGGATACGGTCTGCGTTCCCACCAGTTGGACAGCCACTGGAAAATTGAATAACTGATTACATATGTACACTTTCCACACCACATATAGTGCTGATACCAATGTAATAAACAGATCATGCAGCGCTAACCCTCTTAGGTGTATGTTGCCCATTAAGTCATTCCTGTGAACAATGACAAATGGCTACCATATTTAAATAAAAATAATCTGCCACAGAAATATTTACTTTTTCATTCTAAATATGGAATTTCCCTGAAATTTATCTATGTTAAAGGATCAGCCCTGGAGCAGTTTCAGCTTTTTGGTTTGGTATTTCATGATGTGTCAGGGCTAGAAACAAAAAATTCTATAATCTATAGTATAGATTATGGCATAGTGTCTAACTCTATACCACAAAAAGTTACAGGAATCCCACTCGCAATTATAGCAAGACTATGGTGTTAGCCCTGAGAAATAGGAAAAAAGTCAAACTATAAAATTGTGACTTGATGATATATGGAAAAGGAGTATCAGTTAATTTTAAATGTTTGCAAAATGTATGGGGCCCTAATCCTACAAAGACTTATGCATGTGCTAAACTTTAGGGACCATGAATAGTCGCAATCAAGTCAATGGGATGATTTACCGTATTTGATGTTCAGAAGACGAATAAGTCTTTGCAGGATTATGGCTGAATGCATTTTACAAACATTTAAAATTAATGACTACTATTCTTCCATCTGTAAGAATGTCACAATTTTACAGTTTGATATTTTCCCTTTATTTCTCAGGGTCGGAACACTAGAAGCACTGGCTATATATCTGTTTTTAGAGCCACAGTGCGAGCCCCACTCGCCCACATCTATGGAACTCTTCTGAAATGATTTTTCTCTATCATATAGTACACAGTGAATGCAGACAATATGGCAGACTAAAGGTTTTATTGGCACCTATTTGAGGTGTGTGCCTAACGACTTCACAGGAATGTGATCACCCCAAACTCATATTAACAAAACCGTAACATTGAGGTCACATACTCATATATTCTTATCCTGCAACCTTAACTCTTCCATTTTTGGTGTATGCAAAACAAGACAGATGCTAATCACATAAGCACATAGCGTGTGCACAGGTGTGCCAGGGGACAGTGAAGGGGAACCTTTTCCTCGACAGTAGTTGGCTGCTTTTCTTTTAGGAAAACAGAGTCAACCCAAATTCAACTGCAAGTTGCAGTAATAAGAATAAACAGCAAAATGTAAGTTAAAGGTGTTTTAGAAAGAAAGGTTACTCATTTAATAAAGACAGACCTCAGCAATGTGCACTATTTTAATCCATATTATATAAACAATAAGCATAGCCTTTGAGGATGAACCCCCCCCCCCGATTTTTCTCTATTTCTATCAGCAAATTTATTACTTTTTAAGGCCCAAGTCCCCCCTCTTTATATTGGGAAAGAACTTCGGGCTGTGCCAGTGTACAATAAAACAGTTTCATGCACTCTGGAGTAATGTGAGATGAATATGATGCCTTTTCCCATGCTCATGCAACAGTTCTGAATTTCAGCTTGGCTCCTGACAATTATGTGAATATATGAACCACATTCAGACTCACCAGATGAATTCAATCAGTGCGGTGCAAATATCGCATACATAATCTATTAGTTTACCCCAAAGAAACCGAAGCATTGAATTCAAACAGAATGAAGTCATCAGTAATAAAAGAAGAAACTGATAAGGCAATATTAAAAAAAATCCACAATTTTCTGACATTAGCAGAGAAGATCATACATTGCCTGTAACTACTCTTCCATCTGCCTATAAATACATAATTAAAAAATATGGGTTTGATCAGATAGCAGTTCTCAAGTAGGAGAATAGTAGAAGAATACCAATTCAAATGCTTAGATGCATGTCTGTTTATGCTGAAAAGGAGCCTGACCTTACAGAAGAAATATAAAAACAATATCCCAATCAAAGTCAATTTACATTAAATAGACCCACTGAAACTCCTCACTGAGGCTCGCAAGTGTAGGAGACAGAATTATTGCAGGAGCTCATCCTACACTTTGGTGTTCATCTCTTGAAAGAGCTAAAAATGACCACAGCCTTCACCACTTACACAATTTAGTGCAAAACTAATTTCTTTGACTTAGCTTCTCACACAATAAATTCTTCACTCAGAGCTGCACAATACACCTGATCACAGACATTCATACAAAAAACCTAAGACGACTATGGATTTGTCAGCTGTCATGAAAAGATTTCAAGTGAACCGTTCCACTCCACATAAAGCCTGAAGACTTTGTAGCAGATTTCAGAATGGTTTCATGAATGTAATGAGATTGAATGAGAAGTGGCTGATGTTGGCATGAATCACAGAAATGCAGGCCTGGAAGGAGCCTTAAGAGGTCATGAAGTCCAGTCCTTTTATTGAGGCAGGACTAAGTAAACATAGATTCAGACACTCATAGTCTTTAAGGTCAGAAGGGACCAATACGGTCACATCTAGTCTGACCTCCTGCACAATGCAGGCCACAGAACCTTACCCACCCACTCCCGCAATAAACCTCTAATCAATGACTGAGTTAAGAAAGTCCTTAAATCATGGTTTAAAGACTTTAAAGTACAGAAAATCCACTAGCAAGTGAGCTGTGCCCCATACTACGTTGCCAATCTGACCTCAGGGTAAATTCCTTCTTGACCCCAAATATGACAATCAGCTAAACCCTGAGCATGTGGGCAAGACTCATCAGCCAGACACGCAGGAAAGAATTCTCCGTAATAACTCAGAATCCATCCCGTCAAATGTCCCGTCTCAGACCATTGGCATATCTACCACCAGCAATCAAGGAGCAGTCCATTGCCAAACTAGGCTGTCCTATCATGCCATCCCCTGATAAAGTTTTCAAGCTCGGTTTTGACTGCAGCTAAGTTTTTTGCCCCCACAGCTCCCCTCAGAAGGCTATTCCAGAAATTAATAGTTAAAATCTGCAATTTCAAGTCTAAGCTTCCTGATAGTCAGTTTACATCAATTTGTTCTTGTGTACACATTGGGGTTGAACTTAAATAATTCTTCTCCCTCCCTGGTATTTATCCCTCTGATGTATTTATATAGAGCAATCATATGTCACCTCAACCTTTTTTTGGTTAGGCTAAACAAGCCAAGCTCTTTGAGTCTCCTCTCATAAGGCAGGTTTTCTATTTCATGGTTCATCTTTTTGGCCCTTCTCTGCACCCGTTCCCATCTGAATTCTTCTTTCTTAAAAATGGGGGACCAGAATTGCACACAATATTCCAGATGAGGTCTCACCAGCATGTCATATAACAGTACTAACACATCCCTGTCTCTATTAGAAATACATCATCTGATGTATCCTAGGACTGCATTAGCATTTTTTATGACCACATCATATTGGCGGTTCATAGTCATTCTGTGATCAACCAATATGGCTAAGTCCTTCTCCTCCATCACTTCCAACTGATGCATCCCCAGATTAAAGCAAAAATTCTTATTAGGCCCTAAATGCATGACCTTGCATTTTCCACTAGTAAATTTTATCCTACTCCTAATATTCCTATTTACAAGGTCATTCAGATCCTCTGGTATGATATTCTGATCCTTTTCTGTATTGGCAACACATTCCAACTTTATGTCATCTCCAAACTTCATCAGCACATTTCCACTTTTGTGCCAAGGTCAGTAATAAAAAGGTTAAACCAGACTGGTCCCAAGACCCATCCCTGAGGAACTCCACTAGTAACCTCCTGCCAGTCCGACAATTCATCTTTCAGTATGACCAGTTGTAGTCTCCCTTTAACCAGTTTCTTATACACCTTTCAATTTTCATATCAATCCCCATCTTTTCCAATTTAACTAATAATTCCCTATGTGGTACTGCATCAAATGTCCTACTGAAATATAGGTAAGTTAGAGCCACTTCATGCCCATTGTCCAAAAAATCTATTATCGTCTCAAGGAAGAGATCAGGTTGGTCTGGCACAATCTAGCTTTTGTAAAGCAATGCTGTATTATAGCTCAATTATTGTTAATCTTGATACCCTTAACTACGTTCTCTTTCAATTTCTTCCTCAAGACCTTGCATACAACTGAGCTCAAGTGAACAGGCCTATAGTTACGTGGATCACTTTTTTCCCCTTTCTGAAAAATAGGAACTAACTATGTTAGCAATTCTCCAGTCTTATGGAACAGCCCTGAGTTGACAGATTCATTAAAAATCCTTGCTAATGGGCTTGCAATTTGATGTCAGTTTCCTTAATATTCTTGGATGGAGATAAACCAAGGGGCGCCCTCCCCACCCCCCTGCTTTAGAACCATTAAGCATTCAAGTTTGGCTTCTACCTTAGATTTGGAAATTTCTACCTCCATATCCTCATTCTCATTAGCCACTGTACCACTGTCCCCAAGCTCATCATTGTCCGCAGCAGGTAAAGGATGGGAGAAGGAGGACTCCTGGAAACTTAAAGTGGTGGCAAAAATATAAACTTTATTAATCTCCCTCTTTGGGGCACAAAGGGTTAACAATTGCGCTGCTACTCGAGCTAGACTCGGAAGTCAGCTTCACAAGTAACAGGAAAACCACAGATGATTATCCAAGAGTTTGAACATACAATGACTTATACAGGAATAAAACTTTCAGAATAATCCCTCCTCTTGTACCCTCTTAATAGCCCGGAGACAAAATATAAAAAGACAGAATCCAATACATAAAACAATAAGCGTAACAATAATCCCCAAAGCTACACCAATTGTAATACCTTGGGTTAAGATTGAGGTAGAAGCGTTATTCATATCCAACTATATATATTTTAAAGGGAAGGGAAACAACCATGAGAAGTAAACGTGGGGGATAACTCAAGTTCACATACGTACCATGACTATCAGGCAGGTGACCAGCAACAGCATGATGTCTAAGACGGAGGTTGAAATCGACTCGGGCCGGCACTCTCGGGAGAACTCCTACTGCAGGGTGATCAGGCCTCTCGTGGAGACTCACTCTGCTCCATGCAGCATGGTGGCTTTTATGGCCTAGGCCACTTTCTGCCGAGGGCTGCGATTGGCCAGATTTTGCTGCAGTAGGAAGGGGAGCGAAAGGCTGCCCGGTTCCACCTGTCCTTATTTGGGCAAAGGAATTTTCACCAGCTCTCTAGGTTCCGGGTCAGAGCCTTCTACACCCCTGGGGGGCGGGGGGGGGGCTGAGCAGCCATGATTGACTTGCCCTCCAGATGCCCTCATATGGGCGAGGGGGATGACCCACCCCTTTGGGAGCTGGCTGAGAGTGAATCAGGGTCCGAATGAAACCTGTGGCTGGTCACAAGCCTAGCAGTCATGAGTTACTCATGTGAGCCGGGGAGAGTGTCTGGTAAACAACATCTTGTGACTTTATATCACAAGGGAGGTGGCGGCCATTTTATGGGGTACTCATAACAGCCCCTTAACAATCATTAGCCTCATTAATAATGGAGGCAAAGTATTTGATCAGCTATTTGGCCATGCCTAGATTATCCTTAACCTCCACCCCATCCTCAGCATTTAGTGGTCCCACTTCTTTCTTTGTTTTCTTCATATTTATATGGCTATACAACCTTCTACTATTGGCTTTAATTCCCTTTGCAAGGTCCAACTCTACTTGGCTTTTGGTCTTTCTCACTTTATCTCTACATGTTCTAACCTCCAAGAGGTAGCTTTCCTTACTGATCCCTCCCATATTCCATTTCCTATAGGCTTTCTGCTTACTCTTAATCACCTGTCTGAGATACTTACTCATCCAGCTTGGTCTACAACTCTTGCCTATGAATTTTTTCCCCTTCCTTTGGATGCAGGCTTCAGATAGTTTCTGCAATATAGGACATCCCTGGCAGGTGTTTGACCAGCCTGTTCTTATAAACCTCTAGTGATAGGGCTTTCACAGGCTTCCTAGGTAGCCTATTCCAGAGCTTAACTACTCTAAAAGTTGAAAAGCTTTTCCTAATATCTAACCTAAATCTCCCTTGCTACAGATTAAACCCATTTCTTCTTGTCCGACCTCCAGTGGACATGGGAAAAAAATGATCTCCATCCACTTTATAATAGCCTTTAACATTTTGAAGACTCATATCAGGTCCCCACTCACTCCTCTTTCCTCAACACTAAACATGCCCAGTTTTTTAACTTTTCCTCATAGGTCAGGTTTTCTACACTTTTAAACATTTTTGTTGCTCTCTTCTGGACTCTCTCCAGTTTACCCATAGTTTTTTAACATGTGGCACCCAGAATTGGACACAGTTCTCCACCTGAGGACTCACCATTGCAAAGTAGAACAGGACAATTACCTCTCATCTTACACACACATCCCAGAATGATATTAGCCTTTTTCGCAACTGCTTCATATGGTTTACTCTCATTCAATTTCTGATCCACTTTAGTCCCCAGATCCTTTTCAGCAGTGCTATCACCTAGCCAGTTATTCCCAAGATTGCTGTGCATTTGACTTTCCCCCTCTTCATGATAATACTTGGATTATTTGGGCTTTTGTTACCTTGGAAGAGTGTTGTGAGAATGACCTATTTGGAGGGTTAAGTGCATGGACCACTGGCACATGGCTATCCTTCCTGCCACTGCACATCTATTTAGAGTTCCTCTTTAGTATAGCAGGCAGTATCATATGCATTGGGAATGCGGAGAGGCTTTCATGCAGAATGAAAAGACGCTGCCTTCCAGAGGACAGCCTGTTGGAAGAGCCTGAGGTCAGAGGTGGGGACAAAAAAGGAATAACCAGCGATGGAGTGGGGGGACGACGGGGGTCACACTGCTGAGGTGAATTTTGTACATTAGGTGGGGTGGAGAGAGAGTTGAAATACACCTTTATCCCCATCTATATAATTTTGGATGTTTTTGCATGAATACTGTGAAAATAGCAAGTTCTTTCACACCACATTTACTTTACTCATTATGTTCACTGAACATTGGTGCTATTGGTGGGCTATGTTTAGTTTGCAGGGGCTAGGGAGGAGGTGTTCTGAGGAAATTGGCCTCCCCCCATGTCCTTTATGTAAATTTGTTTTTTTTCCCGCAAAGACTGAAAACAGCAAGAAGTTCTGTTCCCCGCTGGGCTTCTTAACTGTTGTGTGTATTTCATTGTCACAGAACAATTCCATGTGTGGATTTTGCAAAATTTCTCATCTGCTCTGGCTCTGGTTTCAGTAAGCAAGTGATGTACATGTGGATCTTAAAGGGGCGTCCTGGGATGATTTTGGATCACCTGTACTTTAACTGTAACCTAGCCCACAGATCAAAGAAAGATATTATATTGTTTGCCAGAATGGCTACCTTGTTGTGTTTCTGTAACTTAACTTTTCATAAGCATAGATTGTTGGCCTACTATAAAACCAACTATCAACCAGGAAAGCCAAAGAGCTGCTTTTAGTCTGCTGAGGGGCAGCTCCAACACCTGGTCACTTACTGCAGTCTGGGAGAGGTAACATGGGTTGTTCCTGCAAGAGAACAGCTGTTAGACAGCTGGCCTGGTGCTGGCGTGGGAAGTAACAGGCAGAAGGACTGGAGGCGATGGCAGGGGGTTGTGGGGTCACCTCTCCGTCCCTCGGAGTGTTTCCTTTTCAGGTGGGACCACAAAGTTGTGGTACCTTACTCCGTCTCCAGTGCATAGGGAGTTGCTCTCAGAGTGGTGACTAGTCAACAAATCTGCCTGCCCTCCCACCAACAGCATAGTCCTCCCAGATGCACTGAGGGGAATCTTCATCCTTCTCCCCACTAATGCCATCTTACCCCCTCTTCTTCTTCAATCCCCATTGGTGAGTTAATAAAGGGATTTTTTGTTTTGTTTTGTTTTCCAGAGATGGAGACTAGCCTCCCTCTCTCCTCCTTGACCTGTTCTAAATGATGCAATAAAAATTTGAATTAAAATGACCTCTAGAGTGTTTTCTGCTCTGGGGTTGAAAAATGTGGAAAACGTTTCGTGTTGACCTTTTCCCAACACAAAAGATTTCAAATACATCCAAATGAAATGTTTCAACAAGAAACATGCTGAAAATTTCAAAATGGCACATTTTAAAACATTGGAAACTGAATTTTGTGTGATTTCCATTACATGAAAAATTTTAAGATTTTGTGGTTTTGTTCCAGTTTTAGATGAATTATTATTTTGAAACTGTGAAATTCTAATTTTTGGCCAACTCTGTCTGCCACAGCGTCTCAGACATAGTCTGTCCACTAGATGTCAAGCCTTTGCTACATAATGGATGCTCTAATCCACGTTGAATGGCACCGACAAAACAAAATGGAATTCATAATTTTACACAGACATAGCCTCAAATTGTCACAAACACGATATAAAATATGATTCCATTGCATTCCATTGACATTATTTTGGAGGCATTCAGGGGAGCTGCAAAAACAATCATGACAATAGCATTATTATTCACAACATGACAAGCAAGTGTTTTTTGTGGGAGGGGTGGGGGCATCAATTCAATATCATCAGCATCAAACAAGACTTTGTTTGTCTCAGATCTGGCACAAAGATCTATCTGGTACTGTATTTCCAAATAGCTGATTTCAATGTCACTCATTCAGGTCAGCAAAATGCCATTTTTATATCATATGGTGTATTGCTGCATGTGACAGTTTGGGGAATCTATCTATACAACTTATCAATTCTGATAGATATTGTGAATTTGGTGTCATGAAATTGCTGTATTACAGAATTCCTGTCTGTGTACCTAGCGTTGCTGACAAGACCTGTGGATGATAGATAGCAAACTAAAGACAATGGAGAGTACTTAACTTTAATGGCTGTACTCTTACTGGTCAAGAGCAGGACCCTGATAGCTCCAGATGACTCTGACCTCAGCCTTCAGTGTGCTCTGGAGTGGTGAGGAAAAGGAGGCTGGGGAATGAACTTAGGGTTTATTATTTTTTTTTATAGATCTCTATATTTCTTATGAGATTAAGTACAGATTAAGTGCAGCACAATGATTTTAGAATCCTGTGTAAAGTGTTTGTGTGTTGTGTTACATTATTCACATGACCTGTAGAGGTAAACAGCATGGCTGGAGTTCTGGGACAGTGTGAATTCTGTGTTTCAGGTTTGGGGGCCGTCTGCGGGGTCAGTACTGATTCCAGGGACTGACGGGCAGCAGGCTGCATGACTTGTTGCCGTTCTTAAGGGAGAATGTTAGACAGAGGAGCTACACCTCAAGAGTTTCTCTAGAGGCCCCACGATAGGGACGCTGCATGAACTCTCCTCAGATTCAAGAGGCCTAAGACTCCTGGGGATTCAGTAGCTGGATCCCCTCACAGCTGAGTGGCCAAGAGGTGGCGCTCGATTATATTTGTGACACTGCACTTCTTTAAACACAGTGCAAAATTACAAACAAATGTAGCGTATGAGGACTCAGTTGAATCATTAAAAAACGTATACATACATACATACCTAAAAGATAATGAAGATTGTGTTTCTATGGGTTTCCTAAATAAATTAATATTGCATAACTTTTCTTTTCCGCCACTTACCTCAGGATCTAATTTACCCAGTTGAATGGCAACCTGTGGTTACATTTTTTTTTCTACAATTATGAAAAATTAATACTTTGCTGAAGCTTTCATTCACAAATAAGTAAAATAAACTGATCTCATGTTTATTCAAAAAAAAGAGAGCTGAATCTTCCATTCACTACCTATTAAGACACAATATTAATGATATTATAGCTACTGAAAAAAATTTACTGCCTTGTGCATATATATAGAATATAATTAAACACAATATACCACACTTCAGATTAGTATTGTTCATCTATGGCACCTCTCATTTAAGAAGTCGAGACCAAAGCATTTCAAAGGATACAATATCAACACTCTTATGGTGCCAGCATTTATTTCTCTACTCTGAAATGTTGTGTTGTTTATCAAGATGTTTTAGCCATCTCAATAATAGGAGGGAAGAGAAAAAAAATGATTGAAAAAAGGATAGGAAGAAAATCCATAGTAAGAATATAATTCTACAATATTTCAACTTTCATCTTTATCAGCTACTACGAGAATGATAGTTTAGAAAGCAATGAGCTTTTGTTATTGACATCTGCACTTAAGTAAATGAATGATATTCCAATAAAAGACATGTCAGAAAAATTCTCATTGACAATTCCAGAATCTGGAAGATAATAAAAATAATATCTGCAGGGTTCATATAGAGAGAATTCAGGTTTAAGAATATACACCAGGCACCGACAACCAAATCTAGGAAATAAAATCTTTATCTTCTCAAGCTTTGGAAATTTTATGGGCATGATGGAACCCTGCATTCAGCACTTACTTTTCTGTTCTGAGCAGGAAGGTACCTTGTTTGTGTGTGATTACAGACTTCGCCAGTGGAAAAGAGGCCACAGCAGAGCTCTGAACTACTTGTTAGATCCCGGGAACAAAGCCTGTGATTCCACCTAACCATTTGAATGGGGATATATATGAAGCAATGTGTGTATAGAGATGGGTTGATAGACAAGGAGCAGATAGTTACATAGAAGAACACACACATCTCTGTATCTAGAAATGCACACAAAAGACATCTAAAGCTGCATGCTCACAAATAATTAGAGAAAAACATAATTAGAGATTACAACTTCATTTGTAAGTTTGAATCTACATTCTAAAATTTCTGATGAACAACCTCGAGTCACAGTTAGCTCTTCAATACTTAAAGAAAAAAGAAGTCATAAAAGTTGCCCGGCCGAACATATGCCATCACCTTTCAACTCTGCCGTCTAAGAGAAAAGCCCTACAACCATTTATGTCCAAAAGGTCAAAGACTCCTAAGGCAGCATCATTTGTCTGGATGTAAATTGAGCCCTGCTGACCCTGTAACATCATTGCTGACCCTTTGACATGAGGAGCTTAGTGGATAGAAGGCAGATAATATTCTTAGGCTCCTGTGGATTCATTTTTTTTTTTAAAGTTCACTTTCTTTCCTATTCTTACCAGGACATTTAGCTGCATAATTAACCTTTTCCCGCCCAAACCAACCGCCAATGTGTTCATAGGAGGCTCACAGAACTATTTGAAGATTGAGACCGATAGATTTATGTGAACTCAAGTTTTTTTCCAAACTGTTTATAAATCATCTCTGTGCTTGGACGCAAAGCATCTGTTTATTTTCCCTTTCTTTGTGATGACATACAGCACCTTTTCCTATTTGTGGTGGCAGATGGCCAGGCAGTCAGGCTAGGACCATCTCTTCTTTCCAGACCATGTTTTGTCTCCATTTGTGTTCCTTTTACAACCTGTGGCTGGCTATCACTGTGGTGCATGAAAATAGGAAGTCAGTCTTCTTTTGCCTTAGAAAAACAAAGTTGTTATTCCAAAGGGTTAACCTCATCCTGACAGCAGGTGTAAGAGAGAGAGCCAAATGCAATTCCAATTAAAAGAGGATACTGTGATCAAATGGGAGAGAAAGAAATTTTTTATACATTTCTTGTGCATAACAAGCATGTATTCCTTGTGATTGTTGTGTTCTGCTCAGTTTAATATGCCTATTAAGGGAAAGCAATCACCAGATTTTAATTAATTAAAAAAAAGGCGGCTTACAGTTTGCTCTAGTTAATGGCAATGTCTGAGTTCTGGCATGTGAACAGTTTATTTCTGTCTTGTTGATCTGAGACGTGAATGTGTCTCAGAAGGGTTAGGAAGAGCAGACAGATTAGGGACTCGGCTGCTGACACAACTGAACTCTCCATAAACAATACACAGTGAAAATAATGAAAAACAGACTTCCTGAGATTTTCAGTAGCCTCTAGACGATGCAACAGTTTCTGGTTTCTTCAGCAAAGATGATATCAATTACGTGTTTTATCCATCACGATAAAGTCCTGTGCTAGGCTTAATTGAGGACCTTCTCTCTGAGGTAATTTCTTTTGGATTTACAAGGCAAACACTTAAACTGCCTTTTTTGGCACTTTGTATTATAACAGGGTTTTGGTCCTTTATTTTATTTTACTGAAGAAAAGCATCTGGCATATTTGCAATGCATAGGTAACACCAACACAGAATGCACATTTTCAACCCTCCTACCCCATTTTACTGAAGCTTTAAGAATTCAGCTAAGCAAATGCTGACTGCTAAACGGCTGCAAGGAAATACAGGTCTGACACCTGTATGCAATTGAAAACTATTTGTTTTTTTCATTTGTACTCTACATCTTCTCTGCACTAGAGTTTTATTAACCTTTTTTTAAAAAGGCAGAAAAATTAAACAAAAACACTTTGAAGACTTCTATGGGAATAACCGTGATAGAGGCCTCCTTGCAGGCCGTTTAGTACAAAAAACAAAAGCTGAAGGGCTATTGGGTGACAATATTGGGCTCCCACGTGAAGCATCAGATTGAGGATCTGAATACTCAGTTCTAAGGGACAGTGCAATCCACATCCTAAAATGCATTTTGCTGTAAATGGCAAACTTAGGGTTGACTTTATCCAGTAGGTCAAAGAAAGCACCTCTCTAAGATGTACACAACAGACTACATTCTGATGTTACACGTATGCAAACCCATTCTACTTGTAGAGAAGCAGGAGCTAATTCACAGTGTGGTTTCTTTCTACAATTACCTAGCCTATGGAGAAAATACTATACATTCAAAATGTCACCAGTGACGTTCCCTAAAATTACATTTCACTGAGTTTGTAACTCTGTCAAAGAAATAACTTACTCCTCTCTTCTTTAAAAAAAAAAATTATTTATACCCTGCCCAAAATGTCAAGGGGGAAAAAAGATAGATCATATGGTCAAAATGCATCTTTATTATAAAGTGGGCTTTTTAATGGATGATCACTACTGGGATAACATTAATCTAGTATTAGGACTTTTACGGGAAAAAAATACAAATGTAATTTATCTCTTTAACTGTCAGCTGCATTTCTAGAGCTTTAAAGTCAGTAGCTTCCAGAGGCCTTTTGTCTTTCTGCCATGGCAGAAATATCTTGGACAGCTGTAAGAGCTTTGTAAGCTATCTTTCTCAAAATCCATTAGCTAATTCAAGGAACCTAATTAGAACTGCCATTTTGATGGAGCATACTGAATGCTTAGTACAAACTAGTAACACCATCAATGTTTATTAAAAATCACAAGAACCCCAGCTCTCAGTTCCATAGAAATATTAATGGACAAATACATAGTACTTATTAAAACACATATGGTGTTAAATATCCATACAAATATATCTATACTAAGACTATACACATAACCAGGTAGAATAAATATATTGATAAACACCAAAGAATGGAAGTAAAACCAAAGAACAATTATATGTAAACTGCTGAAAACTGAAGTCACCTCCTTCGGTGACATCTGTGCATTAAAAGAAGCAAAGCAGGCTAAAGATTATGTATTTCTCATGTTTTTACTGAGCAGCATGCTGACATTTTGGAGAGAACTTTGTGCTTCCCTCAAGAATGTTCCCCAGCTGGAACCATTTTTTACTGTCTCTTGCTCCAACCACTCCAATCACCACGCTGGGCAGACATTTACACATTTTCCAAAATTGCACTGCTTAGGGCATCCAAAGATTCAGAGGGAATTTGCACTATTGAGCTATAACTGAATTTTGCTGCCGACAGCAACAAAAATGGTAAAGTGAGCCAACGAATAAAGACATCTGGAGTAATGCTCTCCTACGCTTCACTGTATAACAAGCCAGATATAAGGAAAGAACAAATCTGGACTATTGAGACAGTAGTGTATATACTGCCCACTCCTAAGAACTTCAGAGATCTAATTAGGTTAGGCTGCACTAGCATACACCTTGCTGTGTAAATAAAGATAAGTTATTTGGAGACTCTATGGCCTTGTTTTCAATTCAGAACCCTTATAATCCAAATTACAGAAGAGCTAATATTACTTGTTATTTTCCCAATTTGATTTGCATCCGCACATACATCTAATTTTGTCTAGAGTCTACTTTTATGTACAGCCAAATACACATGAAAAGAAAAAAAAAAATCACATTTTCTACAGAAAGACAACAGATGTTCTTAAACTACCAGCATGTGTAAGGTGAAAAATGTAAACCTTACAGGAAAGACTACAACATTCTAGCTACTATACAGAGTAAATAGCGAATGAGATTTCTTTTAATGTATTTCATTAGCTGTCAGTGCAACATGTGGCAAGTTAAAAACATACAGCACAATACCTAAGCATGCCAGAATAGCCCTTACGAAACATGGGGCTTCTTGTTAGAAGTGCCTATTACTTACATGCAATCTTTGGAACATCTGAGGTCTAATAAAATGATACAAAATTCATTCATCTTAAATATATCACTGAAATGATACAAGAGGGTTTTTAATATAGATGTTCAAATTACACTTCATACATATATTTCTAAGGTGGCTTAAAAAGTTGCTTTACTGGGGAAGCTGTAGTTCAAGAGCAGTGGGCAAAGGGGGGGCCTGGCTGCAAGGCATAGGTTGGCGTGGGGCACCCAAGCAGCACAAATGTGGGCTTGCTCCGCCCCCTCTCCCCTGGGCGCCGGCAGGCACTGGACACCCTCGCTATGCCACTGTTCAAGAGACTAAAATCTCTATTGCAATACATTAGCTCTGCCATGGGTGGTGCATCAAGACAAATTCTTCTTAGCTGTCAAATGCTGATTTTCAAGCTATGGCTCACTGGTATGCATTATCACAGGTGTGTATTTGAAAGACAAAAAGCTCTGGCTGCAACTGAGGCACAAACAGAGTCTACACAGGTAAGTTCTACATATTGTCATTTATGTGCACAAAAGCTTGTGTGCAAGGGTGGCTATGTACATTTTCTTGAAGCAATAGCAGAGAGATGCATACATTGTAGTAATAGCACACAGCCATCTTCAGTCAATGAACTGGCCAAGTTTACCCCAACTAATGCAAGGAAGTGCAAATTGTACACCAGATAGAAAGGGAATGCACTCAGTTTTTCCACTACTAGCCTCCCTCAGAAGTTACATATGTTAACTTTAATTAGTGCTCAACAGAAGCCCCATCAATAGGGGGTTTTGAGGTGACACACTGAATCAGCAGAGTTGTGTGGCCTTCCAGGTGTAAGTAGAGGCTCATCTCAACAAAAAGATTGGCATAATCAGCAGACTATTCAGCTCCCAAAATGTGCTTTATGGTAAATCCTGTAATTTAAAGAAGGTTTTACGGGAACTGCATTTTAGTCAAATATTTCAAACCAAGGGCCCTAAAGTTGGTCAGGCAAATCCACTGTTAGGCAGCCAAACAAGTAGCTTGACCTTTGTAGCTATCACTAAAGGTTTGCAAATTTGGCTTCTACCTTTCCCCTAATTTATGTAGTTATTTGAATCAGAAAGCTTCCCATGCCATTATTAGTCACCTAGGACATGAACAAGGCTCTGCCATTCCAGGACTGTTCTTTGCATGTCCTTTACATTCCTACGTCCCAAAAGTTTTTCCTCTCCAAGTACTGTTTGACGGAGAGATTCTTTTGGTTTGCCCCTTTTATGTGTTCCTCCAGCTGCCCAATGGCACACCTGACATGGAAGATGTTCTGGCTTCATTCTTGTATGTAGTTGTTATGACAATGTTAAATTCAATCATGCAGTCAAAAATGTATAAATTACAACTTGATCCCACCATGGAGTTTGGCTCTGGATTCAGACCCCAATCTAAATTTCCTCAAAGTTAAAGATGTTTGCATTGGTATGATCCACTGTAGAAAAATGAACAAGGCAAACATTTTGCCTTTGGGTTGGAACTTACCCAACAGGGTTGGATCCACAGTTCTGGTTGAAGCCTATCTCTAATGAGTATCTTTCAGTGGGTCTTCCTCCTCCTGCCACGGAGCTTTGTCCTTAACTGTCCCCTTTTCTCCACTTACATATGATCACAGAGTTTCGGTGACCATCCTTATGGACATTACTTACAAACCTATATTTCCATACCTGAATTGCATCTTTCTCCTCTCAGCCTTTTTGACACCTCTTCCTGGATGTCTCAGATTAGGATGCAAGATCTCCTACCTATTTATCAGCTTCTCACACCAACTCTTCCCCTTCTCTTAGGCTGACCTTAAATTTAAAAGCCTTTGTTAGTGTGCAAAATGATTGCCTCTCCACCTTTAAATCCATCCTTGTGACCCGTCTCTCTGAAGATACTCAAAAAGCAGTCGATTGGTTTATAATGGCAAGATAGCGGGATAGGTCAGGATAGCAGCCATCTTTTATTTCAAAAGTTTGAAAATGCTAATGGCTGTAGTACACAATACATTAACAATAACTTCATTATAAATAGTAATGCTGCAAAGTCAAACACTCAGTTCAAGAAAGCTCTTCAAGATCTGAAGAAGAGCTCTGTATAAGCTCAAAAGTGTGTCTCTTTCACCAACAAAAGCTGGTCTAATAAAAGATAAACTCTCTCCCCCCTCCCTTGCCTCTCTATTGAGAGCTGCTAATTTTCCATAGCTTATAACTTGGCCAAATTGTGGTGGATTTTCCTGGGCAAAAGGCACATCGCTGAGACCAGACTGACTCCTCTGCCAACTTCCAAGTCCCTATTCCAAAGCATAGAGGCATAACATCTTTCTCAATTAAACAAGATTTTTTTTTTGTTAATTATGAGTAAAACAATGTATTTTTCCCTAATCAGAATATGGATAGTTCAATCTATTTGGCTTAACAAAGAGAAGGTTACAGGGTGACTTGATTGCAGGCGATAAGTAGCTACATGGGAAACAAATATTTAATAATGGGCTCTTCAGTCTGGCAGAGAAAGATATAGTGTGATCCAATGGCTACAAGTTAAAGCTAGACAAATTTAAACTGGAAATAAGGTGGAAATTTTTTACAGGGAGCATAATTAACCACTGGAACAATTTACTAAGGGTTGTGGTGGATTCTCTATCACTGACAATTTTTAAATCAAGATTGGCTGCTTTTCTAAAAGATACACCCAAGGAATTATTTTTGAGTTCTGTGGCCTGTGTCACAGAGGAAGTCAGGCTATATTATGATCAGAATGATTCCTTCTGGCCTTGACATCTGTGAAAACAGATAAACTACTTTAGCTTCCCAAAATAATTCAGCCTGAGGCATGGGATTTCCCAACATGGGAAATTTTAGTCTGAATAGTTATAGTTGGGCAAAGCTAGAAACAACAGAAAATAGGAGCTTATCATGAAAAGCGTCACTACCAGCTCTACTTATAATACAAGTGGTATATATTTGACTGTATGAGACTTCCTCCACACTCTTCGTATGTGAGCTGTCTTCTGAGGTTGTAAGCTTCTTGGACCAGAAACAGTGTTGTACAATATCTAACACAGTGGAGACATGATTCTGACCTCTGAGCACTATTGTAATATAAATATTACATAACAACCACAATTTTGAGGGCTGGCTAAGTGCGTAGGGTAGCATTCCTGCATGTGTTCCATATGAAACTGCAGTCAGCTTAATGAGATAGCTAATTGACGAGTGCTACTTCCTTCATTTATCCATTAGGGTAAGTACAGCACATGGATATCTCACCCATCAAAGACAAGAAAATGCATTAATTTTGGACTTCTTAGAGCTGCTAATAAATCTGACACTGTCTGGCAGTTTTCTTCATTTCCTACCGCTTGACAGATACTGTGATCACAAGTTACAGAGAATGTATTTTCCTCTGTGAAATTATCATTCCAGTAAAACTAGCCAGAAGGAAACATTATCAAGGTACAGAAGCAAGTATTTTATTTTATTTTATTTTATTTTTAACTTTAGGAGGCTACTCTGCAAACATCTGTTAGTGAGAACACAATATAAATTCATAACCCTGTGTATATATGGATTTATTATAACAAATAAACATACCAGGTGTTTTCTATTGCACTAAAGCTAGTATTCCTCTCCCAAAGAGTTAGCCTGATTTTTGACAGACCCCTTACTGTAAACCCCTGTGACTTTTTTCCCCTCTCTCGTAGCCTGACAGTTGTGTGGAATCAAGCAAAATCTTCCTCATAATTTTTCATTACTAATGGCTTCTTTTTGGTATGTACATTTGAGAGGAGGAAAGGCAAAGGGCAGGAAAATCAGTTTTAAGTGCTCTGCAAATGATCTTCCTGAATCTGGGCCTCATAAATCCTATCAAATGTTATATTTCATCAATAGGCTGGAAAAGCTTTTTTCTCTGCAATGATGAAGCCCAGCTTTAAAATTTATGGTTTCATTTTAGAAATGGACTATAAAAAGAGGCTGACTTAGCTGTCTATCAACTGAATCTGACACTAGCAAGTAAGGTGCGGGCTTTCAAAGTGTTTATATATTTTGTGTTTATCTATTTATGGGTGCACATGCATATATGCACGCCTTTTTAAGGGAAGCATGCTCATAAAAATGAAGAAAGGTTTGATGACGATGATGAGATTGATGTTGTGTTGTCATAAGACTATCCAGATGGTAATGTAATATTCCTTTGTTCATTAACTGAGGAACATTAGTCTTCCTAAAATCCCTCTATTTGATTCAAATTGAGAATACTGCTGAAAGAAATATCATATTAACATGATAAAAAATTAACATGGTATAGTTTGACAAGTCAGGGTCACTGTGATTTGTCTTATGAATTTACATTCAGAAGGTTCTCGGTATCTGCACCCCAGAGTTGCTTAGACAATCAGATACTCTGATGCTGGGGGTGATACAAGAATCCAAGTAGAACCGAGGGGGGAAAAAGTTAAGTTAATTCTTATACAGGATTATCATCACATGTTGCCAGGATCTTTCCTGCTCAGCTCAAGCTGAAATGTACGTTTTTGCGATGACATAAAGTCTATAAATCTCATTGTTTATCACAACATGATGGAAACATTAGTCTTTGGGAACACAGTTGAAGCTGAATAGTGAATGCTAAAGAAGAGATATGGGGCGTTGAAGTTACATTTATTCCAGATAAAGAATCTGGAAACAAAGAAAGCTCTTCTTCACTTGCTGTTGAGCTAACATACATAAGATCAAATACTGAAAACTAAATTTGGATAATGTTAAGGGTTCTTAGGGAGACACATTCCAAGGTAATTTCTGAAATAACCACTTAAAACCAGCAGCTGATATTGCTCATTTATTGTCAGTAATAGGATATGCCACCAATGGCAATGGGCAATCACTTCTCCAGTGTTAGAAGGCAATGTAGCATACACAGTACTATATCACAACCCAGCATTGTAAAGTCTCCTGATAGAGTTTAATAAGGGGTTAAGGGCCAAACTGTGCCTTGATTTAACTATGATGCAACTGACTGCAGTGAGTTTACATGGCATGTACATCAGGGCAGAATTTAATCCCTAAACATTTAGGCACAGTGTGGGTTGGATTATGGATGCTGTGCTGTCTTATTGCTGGGAAAATCTTGTTGTATCCGCGTATACAGCCCTCACTATGAATTTTGTATTTATATTTATGTTTCTTTGAGCCCAGAGTTTCTGGTATAAGTAATTTAGCACTGTGGCTGTCTTTTCATTTTGTGTTTGTACAGTCTCTAGCACAACAGGATTCTGGTCTATGATAAGGGTTCCTAGGTAATATAGTAATATAAACAATAAATAAAACTAATAAAATAATAAAAACAGTACATTGAAATACAGTCAGGGGTGTCAAACTCATTTGCTATGGCAAGCCAGATTTGACTTCAATGTACTTCAAGTGGGCCATACATAACATACATTGAAATACGAGGGCCCACATTCTTGCATCACAGATCACTGTGTATACGAGGCTGCACCCCACGATACTGGGAGACTACACTCCCTCTCTTTCTGTTAGGGAGAGAGTGTAATCTTGTGAAGCGCAGTCATGGGACAGACATAAGAGGTTTGCGGGCTGTATGTTTGACACCCCTGCGATAGATGATACCCTAACATGTAGAAATGAATGATTTTGCAGCCTCCTTCATTTGAATAGGGTTTTATGTTACTGGGAGACACCTTTAAATGGTCTTAGCCAAAGAATTCTAGCAGCATGTCTATTGAATGCTACATTTCTTACTGCAGTGACGGATGTTGGCCCTGTCAGATAATGAATACTGAAGTTGCTGTGAAAATGCAGAGGTTGAAATATAATTATTATTTTTAAAAAATGTTTTAAGATTCCAGTAGAGTAATCCAATTGAACACTGATATCTATGAACATTTAAAAACAGTATTTAGTGGTGTCTGAGCTAGTTACACATGTTATTAAAGGGCTCTGATAGGGAGAAGTAATAATTTTGGACATGCAAGAAATATACACCCACTTTCTCTTTCCCATAAAGTATTATACATTTGTTTCTGTTCCAACATTTCACTTTAATCGTGTAATTCAGGTCTTTCCAACTGCTCATGCAATTTCCAATTCCTGAATTAACTTTTCTTTAGGCAAAAATCCCTGTCTGTCAATGATGAGAGGTGCACCATATGCATTTATAAATCTTTTTATTCCTCTTTCTTCTTAATTTTCTTTCCTGTTTTTCTCTTTGCACCTGTTTTTCTCCAGTGTTTCTCATAAACTTCATTGCCCCATTTCATTCCCTTCCGACATTCCTTCCCAGTCCTACCGTCTCTCGTCTTTGGTTCTCTTTTGGCTTGATCAACTAAAATTACCCCTTATTCATGACAGGAAATATATAGTTCAAGCGTAATAAGATATACATAACCTTTCCCCCCTTAGTCACCAGTCTGAACCTGGCTTTGATCAATTGTGACCAAAATTCATTACCATCAGTTGTCATTTTCAGTGTCATTTATGTGAAATGAATTGATGATCTTACTCCAGTTTCTAATGGATGGCATACTTGCCTAACCACAGGCTTTTGGGAATTTCTCAGGCCTGTGAGACTACCTACAAATCTTAGGACTTTCAGTAGTACAAACATAGAAAAGGTTGATTATTTGTACTGAGGTAGTGCTTAAAGCCCCATTGTGGTAAATGTCGTACAAACACAGAATAAAAAAGACCATCCCTGCTTCAAAGAGTTTACAATCCAAGTATGACACAGGTGACATACAGCAGACAGCTGAGGGAGCAAAGGGATAGAAGCAGCTGATGGAGGAGCACAAGGTAGTAATGAAATAACACTGGTGAGCAGGTTACGTGACAATGATGCTGAAATATATTAGAAGAGAAAAATAGAGATCTTGCCTACAAAGAAGACAGTTCTTGAGCCTGAAAGCCACTGTTGTCTGGATTCTCTTCAAATAAGGTCTATAGTATATTGTTTTCTTGATTTCTTTTAAAAGAGCGACTGGATATATTTTCTTGGCACACTGGAAAAAAGCAACTTTGGTGGAAGGGAGATGTGTGAGGGTCAGCCAAGAGTAAAATGTTAGACATTTTGATCTCCCAGAATAGGTAGTAATGATGGACAGATGCCCACATCACAAGTGACAATCTCAGCAGAAAAATCAAGGACCCAACCCTAGAATATCACCTGTCTAGGAGTTTCCTGCAGCACTGGAGTGAAGCGATTTGGCAGGCTGGACTGAGGGAGATTGTACTGCTGACTGTACTGTACCTGTTCAGTGGACAGAGAACTGAATTGTTTAGTGCCATCCACCTGGCATCCTTCACAAGCACTAATCATAGGGAAGAATTAAATCTGGGTCCCAAAAAAACCCTGTGCACGCAGATTGGGAAAAAAAAATGTATATCACGTTCCATCTGATGTATTTTGTAATTACCCATGGTTTAAAACCCCAAAGGAGGTAGATTATCACTGAATAAAGTACAATCATTTTAAAATTTCTCATCTTTCTTGAAACCCATTTTTCTAAAATCAAATGGATTTCTGATCTTATTAATATGCAAAATGACCCTTCCTTCTCTTTCCATCTAATACACTTCTCCATATGGAGTGGGCAGTAAGGCTGTCCCAAGAATTAGCTCCATTTACAGGCAAAAGCAAGAAGAGAGATAGCCCCTCACCGCCTTGCCCTCTCCATGTGACATATTGAATATATGCTTCTGAATATACCCCAAGTCTTCTGGCATGCAATATGGAAATAAGCGTCTGATCTTCATCTTGGGTTTCCTGGTTGGCTGCAAAATGTGCTTTCCCTAATCCCCCAGGCTGCTTTGTACTGTCAGTTTTATTTTCTATTCCTCATTTCTGCTGCATCTTTTTTATTAATACAGCAAACAAAACAAAACTGACATGAAGGAAACATCTACAGAATTCACACCCATGAAGAAAACAGAGACACATGACCAAATTCCACATTTACATTGCAATACTATGACCACCTGTAAAATATGGCCCCAATCCTATGCTTGTTAAAGACAATGGGAAAAGTTCTACTTGACATCAGGCCCCATGAGAATTGTGCCAATTACAAGTTTACCACTATGTACAGAACATTACAAAATTCTTCAGTACTGCCTATGGTAGCCATGGAGACAATGATGAAGTGCCCATGGCTCACTTATCACACTAATCAAATCCTCCACCCCTAAATCCTAGAGCAGGATCAGTCAATTCTTTGTCCTGCAGAGAAGAAAAAAGTGCTATATTATTGCAGTTCAAATGAGCATTCCAACAATATACACCCAGGTAGGTGCAACTTGGATCAGTGGGCAAATTTCCTTTAAGAAAACAGATCATATTCCTGTGCTTTGCAAGTGGTATAAAAATAGAATCTTTGCAGAATGGCATTTCAACTTTTCATTTAATTAAAAGGGAAATAATATCCCATAGATGATATTAGCTTACTCAGTTATTTCACAGTTGTGACGTTCCAGAGGATGGTGCTCCTCACCAGAATAGTAGTTCTGAAACTAGCTTCCTAGAGTTCTTATCTGCATCTCTTCATTGCTTTTTGGCAGGAACACATGCTTACAAAATCCATTTTATCATTCAGATATGCGCTCAATGCTCTTTCCTATGAATTGTTAAAAATCTATAACAAGATTATAGGTGAAATACTGGTCCTGTGGAAGTCCATGGCAATGACAGAGTAGCTGAGCTCTCATTTCATTACTAGCTTCAGCAGCACTTGAGCTTCAACCCCTACTCCCGATGCACCGGCTAGCTTGAGTTTAAAGCACCACTTGCGCTAGAGATTCTTGCGTGTGTGGGGGACTTAGGTTAGGGGCAACACTCAAGTAATATTTCCAGCTAACTGCAGTGAAGACTAGCCCTAAGACTCATAAGCAACTAATCGTCTGGAATAGAACAAACCCAGTTCAATTCTCCCTTTCTTTTTCATGCTGCAGGTCATTTTCCAAAAGATCAACAACTTATCTGAATCTGCTGTTGCAGGAAAACTTTCATCAAGAGATGAATTTCATTTGGATGCCTTAATACGCAGACTTCTCCTGATCTCCAGATGTAGGTACTGCCATAGCCAAGGAGGCCCTTTTGCTTAGAATGCTCTGTTACCTGATTGGATAATTTTTGCTTGGAGATTGTGAGATGCAAAGTCTTGTTTAATCATAGCTACCATGATGGGGCACACAAGGAACGGAGACAGACAGAGACACAACACAACTGGTTGTGTGCTGGACCTAGCCCATCAAGAAATTTAAAGATGAGGACTGACACATTGAAAAAGATCCAGAGATGTGTGGGTAGCCAGTATTAGGTGCAGTGTGTCTCAGTGATATGTGGTTCTTTCACTTGGCCTTTGTCTAAAGCCTGTAATTCACTATTACCATCCCTCAAATCCAGATTAATGTTATGCACTGATACACCCTTGCTGCTATGAAACTGAAGCATTTTTACCTAGACTATGGATTGTATTGGATCAGGTTAGAGGAGGCAAAGCCCAAGAATGATGGATTCGGACAGAAAATTATATTTACCTACCTCAAAGGTGAGCTGAGAGACAGTTGTTAATTATGTTGAGATCCTAAAATGACAGACTCTCTATGCAGAAGTACGAAGTACTATTAATTATTATTACATCTAATGAAAAGAAAACAAATTCACAAAGCGGGATGCATACTAAATCAAACATACTCTGCCCAGGGAGGGTTTTGTTTGACTTTCTTATTTTTGATTAGTGCATTCTTCAAGCTGACATTCTCCAGTGCATACTATACTGTACATACTGTAAATCACTGCCAAGGAAAATATTTAATGAATAAAGACCTATTAATCTATTCACACTTAATTAGATTTTCTTACTGTCTATCACTTTTGTAAAACCCTGTGAAAAAGCATTTGTCTCTAAGGAGTAGATGAGACCACCACCGGAGGACACTAGCATCTACAACAGTGATGGAGAATCCAATATGTCCAGGTTTTTGTTTCACAGGGCTGTGCGATTGTTCCCCCTCTTACA
Source organism: Pelusios castaneus (assembly GCA_007922175.1). Lineage (NCBI taxonomy): Eukaryota > Metazoa > Chordata > Testudines > Pelomedusidae > Pelusios > Pelusios castaneus. The sequence continues at coordinate 5,222,608 of ML685817.1, read as the reverse complement.
AATAATTGTGCATATCCGTGTGTTAGTGATGCTTCTGCGAAGAGGGTTTGACAACAATAGAGGATCCCCCGCCTGCGAAACAAGAAGTGACAACTCCATTTGAAAGCTGTCCCTGGATGTGTTTTATGTGCAGAAATTATCCGTGACAGTTCAGATCAAAATAGAGTTTTCATTTCACATGGGAGGTAAAAGGACGATAGACTAGGTTATTTTAAATGCTATCGTCTTGTCCAATTAAAGTTGCAGACAATTTCTTGTGAATTTCCTGTGTATTACTAGTTCTTAACTTTGAAAAAAAACGTAAAACTCATTTCTCCCAAAAGCACGACTTTAAAAGAACAGGTCAAAAGTAAAATATACAGTTAACAAAAACCAGCCCTGCAGGAATATGGCAAAAAAAGCTCAGGTTACAGTAATCTAGCTGTGAAACTAATGAGAATAAAATGGAAAAGAAAACATCACTTCATCATTCTTTACAGGGAGATCCCAGGTACTGGGGGTAAAAGACTGATCCTTCCATTGTAATCAACAGGAGTTTTGCTATTTACTCCAATGAGGTCAGGATTCTATTTTAGAATTCAGCCTCTGAAACATTCAACTTCAGTCCATATGCAACAATTATTTGTATTTCTGGTTGCACAAAGGAAATCTACAACATCTGGAGTAGAGTAGCTAAAGGTAACGAGAATACAATTTGCAATTTTTCAAATGTCAAATCTAAAGGATTGTTTTTGCCTCTGACATTGGATATACATTTCTGTCTATTCTGGAAAATCTTACCTGCTGATTTTCAAAGATACACATCCTGAAGCACCAGCACACAATAAGAGAAAAGAGAGAATGAAATCAATCATGATTTCACATGTTATTGTATGCTGTTACGCAGTGTGGCTATTCCTTTTAGCATCCCTTATATGGCTGTTATTACATGTTTACTGTCTATAGTATTTATTAACTAAGCTTATAAAGATGCTTACCTGCATTCAAACACTGGGTTATCATATTTCTTCCCAGTATACCTGTATTCATATATGTTATGTTTAAACCAACAGGTTGATTTTCTGTCCATTTTAAAGAACTAGTCTATTACAGCAAATTATACCAGGCTAGCTTCTCAAATGAATCACTCCAGTTTTACACCAGTGTATATTGCTGAAACAGGCAAGCTATTGTTACCTACCAGACAGAGTTGGTGTGAGAATTAATGGTTTGTACATTGCTTTTAAGATGTAAAGTGCTACATAAGCACTAAATATTATTACTAGACAAATGGTGAAACTACAAGTGAATTAGATCATCTCAAACAAGTGCCAACAAAGCTTACACCATGTATTTTGTTATGTCACACTTCACAGAAAATAGATTCTGAAAATTTTAGAGAAATCGTATTTTTTCTTGGCACTATTTTTTGTCTTTCCACCTATAAAATTAGATGGCCTTAGCTACCATTTCTAGACCTTTGAGAGAAGGAAATAATAGAAAATATTTTGAAGTAGCTTTACTATGCATCAGCCTGGGTATTATTTTAGTATTTTAATTCAGTGGCAAAAAACTATGTTAACACAGAGTTACGGTTGCTTTGTGGTATGTCATGCCCTTGAAGACCACTAAGTTGATCAAAATAGAGACATCTGAAAACCAAGAAATAAAGTGTTAAGGTTTCCCAGACAACCTTAATTCTGCCCTCTTTTAGCATCCCCCAATATTGCTGATTAACAAACATACCTTTATTCTACAGACCCCACAATCGCTGAAATACACAAGCTCTTCACCTCCTTTTACAACCTGTTTACTCTTACCTGAAGGAGTCCATCTAACTCTATTAAAGAACAAAAAGGAGGAAAATAAGCTACTGGGCATTGCTGAAAGAGGATAGAGTTAAGATTGCACAGGACACCTTAAATGTGCATTTCCTGATTTTCCAAAGTTTGAACTTTGCTCAACTCAATGTTCTGCAAAGAGATGACACACCACCAAGCAACCTTAATTCTGCATTAACTTTGTTTTTGCCACTTAAGTTCTCATTTTGAACAGGAAAAGATGCGTTGTTGATAGGCATTAGTAATCATACAGGCAGTTGTACATACCGTGTCCCGCAATCTGTATTCCAAGTCAGCCATCTCCATATCCCACAGCAGCCTTGCTTCAGCTATGACCCAACCCATTCACTGTGAACCCCCTAAAATCTGGCATTCTACACATAACTGTACCCAGGTGTGCCCCTCCTCAACCACAAGCAGAGAATTCACCTCCCTGAAATCTTCATTTTCTGGTGTACAAACACTTCTATTTCCCTTACTGCCCCTACAATAAACCCAGCTCACACACTGTGCCTGGAGTAAAAGACAAAGTGTTACAATGGAATGGTGCTCCTGGTCATGTTTTGGCATGGCTGAACGGTGGAGTTCGTGATAGGGCTGGTGAGAGAAATCTAACAGGTTTTCTCTTCCAAAACACCGACTACTTTACTTCTGAGAGAAAGATACTCTGACCCTCCTACGCAACAGATGTACCCCATTTCTGAGGCACAGTGAGGTATCAGATCTTGTAATGTTTCTGTATGCCATACAGTACACATTTTTGGTCAGTCATGAACCCTAATTTCCCAATCAATGTTCTTCCAACACTTATGAATAGTTTTCATATTATCACTGTTGCAATTATTCAGATGTTCAGGCAAATCAGAGAAAACTATCATTGCTTCTGGACATGGTCTTGATGTGGTTCAAATCTGCTCTCATACATTGTAGAAAATAAACACCAGAAATAAGGCCCAAATGATTTCTGCCTGAGTGAATCACCACAAAGACCAGAAGATCACAACCTCTTATGTCACCGGTTACACTCAGTTGAGTGGACAAAACAATGGTAGCAGCCAGCTCTTTTTCACCCAAATCAGACTACAGGTCACAACCCCTATGTCATGGTGCACTCCTTGCTTTCCTGAGACCTTTGAATACCTTTTGATCCAGGAATTGCAGAGAATCCACACGTTGGTAACCAAGGCAGTGTACATATTTCTTTTCACTCAGAGGCCAAGGTACCTGCACTGTCAGTTCCAAACATGATATTAATTTACCCTAAGATCAGCAAGGAGCCTCTTCCTCCACTTCCCTCAAGCTAGTAAATTTCAGATTTTCCTTAAACCACCAATCCCAGGCTTGCCTATGTCCTGTCTTTATTACCTGCATACTCTGCAGCTGCAAGCAACTCCTCTCTCCTGTCTCTGCCCTCCCCACAAAAATCCTCTGTCATTGGTTCCTCCCCATCCTAACTAACAAAAAATGTTGATAGACCATCTGTTTCTACTGTGTTAATAGTAAACCTCACCATAAAATAAAAACATATTATATTATATATTTACATAATACATATTATAATACAAGAACGTAATATTATAAGAAGGTAAGAGCTTTCGTACCGATCTCCAACAGAGGCCCATACCAGAGCGTTAGGGGGAGTGCACAGAACAGAGCAATTATGGCACGATCCATCCCATCTTCCATGTCTTGTTTTCCACACCCAGTTGGAGAGTTAGGTCACTCCGAGCATGGGATTGCATCCCTAATCAACCCAGACAGGAACCACTGATGCACCTATCTTCCATGAACTTATCCAGTTCTTCTTTTAACCGTTATACGTCTGTCCTCACAACATTCCATGGCGATGAGTTCCACAGGTTAGTTGTATGTTATGTGAAGAAATACTTCCTCCTCTTTGTATTAAACCAGCTGACTATTCATTTCATTGGGTAACCCCTGGTTTGTTATTGTGAGAAAAAGCAAACACTTAATTCACTTTTCCCACACCTTTCATGATTTTATAGCCTCTATCATATCCCCCACCCCTCCTTAGTTGTTTTCTTTTGAGCTGACTCGCCCTTATCTTTTTAGTCTCTCCTCATATGGTAGCTGTTCCATATCCTTGAACATCTTTGTTGCCCTTCTCTGAACCTTTTCCAGTTCCACTAGATCTCTTTTGAGATATGGAGACCAGAAGAGTCACACTGGGTCAGACCAGTGGTCCACCTAGCTCAGTATCCTGTCTTCCAACAATAGACAGGTTCTTCACAGGGAATGAACAGAACAGACAGTCATCAAGTGATCCCTCCCACTATCAGCTCTCAGCTTCTGGCAAGCAGAGGCTAGGGACACTCCTAGTTAATAACCATTGATGGACATATCCTCCATGAATGTATGCAGCTTGGTTTTTAACCCTAGTATAGTTTTGGGCCTTCAAAACATCCCGAGTTTCACAAGTGAACTGTGTTGTGTGATGAAGTACTTCCTTTAATTTATTTTGAACCTGTGGTCTATTAATTTCATCGGGTAACCCTTAGCTATTGTGTTATGTGAAGGAGTAAATAAAATTTCCTTATTCATTTCTCCAAACCAGTCAAGATTTTATAGACTTCTATTATATGCCCTCTTAATCTTTTCCAAGATTAAAAGTCCCAATCTTTTAAATCTCTCCTCCTATGGAAGCTGTTCCATACCCCTAATAAATTTTGTTGTCTTTCTCTGTACTTTTTCTGATTCTACTTTTTTTTTTTTTTAAGGTGGGGCAACCAGATCTGCAGATAGTATTCAAGATGTGGGCATAACATAGATTTAAATAGAGGTATTATGATATTTTTCATCTTACTATGCCTCTCTTTCCTCAATGGTTCCTAATATTCTGTAACGCTTTATGGACTGCTGCAAATTGAGTGGAAGTTTTCAGAGAACTATCCAGAATGACCGCAAGTTTTGTTTATTGAGTGGTGTGGTGGGCAGGTAGCCCATCCCAGCAAAAAGGAGTTAATGGAGCCCTGGAGAGGCTATGGTCATAGAGGCCAATTGGAAAGGCAAAAGGGAAGCAACCAAGTGGGGCCAGGCGGGCCCATATAAGAAGGGCTACTAGCAGCAGGGAGAGGTCAGTTACCTTTAGGGCTTCCAGGGAGAAGGCTGGCTGGTCTGCAGGTTGAGGCCAGCCAGGTCCCTGGGATAAAGTAGTGGCAGGCTCCAGGGAAGGATTAGCTTTGGGTCCTGAAGCAAGGGCTGGGGGTGGACTGCAAGGCTGGCTCCAGGGTAGGAGCAGCCGCTGGGCAGGGCCAGATAAAGACGGCAGGGCTGACTCTGCATAGGGAGCAGCTGGGCCCTGAAGTAAGAGCCCGAGTTTGGACTGTCTGAGACAAGTGGCCAAGGATTGCTAAAGCCAACCCCCTGGAAGGAGAGAAGCAGGGACTGAGCCACAGCCAGGGGGTTATGCTGTGCTGCAGGTGCTGGCTTGCAAGGAAGCACAAGCCTGGGAACAGCAAGAAGGACGGGAGATACCACCAAAGAGTGTGCAGAGGCCAGTAGAGCAATTCCCCAGACTGCCAGAAGGAGGTGCCATGGTGAGTAGGGACCCCATCACAAGTGGTAACAGCTAATTTACACCCGACCATTTTGTATGTATACCTGAGATTATGTTTTCCAATGTGCATGACTTTGCATTGATCAACATTGTATTTCATCTGCCATTTCGTGATGCAGTCACCCAGTTTTGTGAGATTTTTTTTGCAATACTTTGCAGTCTGCTTTGGACTTAACTAAATTTTGTATCATCTGCAAATTTTGCCTCCTCACCCTTTATCGCTTTTTCCAGATCATTTATGAATATGTTAAACAGAACTGGTCTCCACCCCCACCCTCAGACCATTTGGGGACACCATTATTTCCCTCTTTCCATTCTGAAAACTGACCATTTATTCCTACCCTTTGTTTCTTAGCTTTTAAATAGTTATGAGCCCATGAGACGACCTTCCGTCTTGTCCCATGCCTGCTTTCTTTGCTTAAGAGTCTTCACTGAGGGACCTTGTCAAAGGCTCTCTGAAAGTTTAAGTATATTATATCCATGTTTGCTGACTCTCCTCAAAGAATTCTAATAGATTGGCAAGGCATGATTTCTTTTTACAAAAGCCATGCTGACTTTACTCCAATAAATCATGTTCATCTATGTGGGCACATCCTGGATTTCTATAGCGTCATTATGATATTTTCTATCTTATCATCTATCCTTTTTCTAATAATTGCTCATATTCTGTTAGCCTTTTTGATAATTGCTGTGCACCAAGCAGGATTTTTCAGAGAACTTATCCATGGTGATTCCAAGATATCTTTTTTGGATGGTAATAGCTAATACAGAACTCATCATTGTATCTGGACAGTTGGGATTATTTTTTCCAGTGTGTATTATTTGGCACTTATCAGTGTTGAATATATCTGCCATTTTACTACCTAGTCACCCATTTCAGTGATATGTTAGATACAACAGTTAGTAGTTTTGCCGTTTCATACTTGAGTTTCTTCAGAACTCTTGTCTGAATAACATCTGCTTCTTGTGACTGATTTCTGTTTAATTTATCAATTTATTGTAAAACTTCTTCTACTGACATCAATTTGTGACAGTACTTTAAATCTGCCACCCCAAAAGAATAGCGCTGATGTGGATATCTCCCCTATATCCTCTGAAGTCTAATTCAAACGATTCATTTAGCTCTTTACAATGACCTTATCTTCCTTGGGTGCCCTTTTAACACCATTGTTATCTATAGACCCCACTACTGTGATCACCTAGAGACCAACAGGTGTACAAAGTTTCAGACTAAAGACATCAGTGGTGGTGTGTTCATCAGAAAAATGGCATCAGCACATTCCCTTGAAATACCCAGGTAAGCAGAAAGTGGCTGTCTAAAAACCCTCTTGCTGTTTTCTCTTTGATGGTGTGTGCACAGTGTAATCCTTCCAGACTATACCCTTATGTAAGTAAAGTACCGAACATGCTCTTAAATACCATTCTGAATTTGGAGGACTCAAAGATTTAGTGGATGCCAAGCACTATGTTGGATAAAACTCAACAGACTGAGACCATTTTTACCTGCATGCCATCAATAGTTTGGTTCCAAGCTCTGTGGATCCCCCCCTCCATCCCCCAAACCCCAGCTACAAACATTTTAAAAAATAGCTGTTTTTTCCCCAGGGCTTATATCTCTGCAACCCATAGTTGAAATGATTTGAAATTCATGTCAATAATTCTGCTTTGCACTCTCCTGAGGTTGATTCAAAGTAATCAACAAAACATGCTTTTAGAGGACTAGCAAGATCAACATTTAAACAGAACTCATGAAACAACCTTAACTATAGTGGTGCGGCTTTGTGCTATAGTACATTCTGGAAAAAACAGGACTAGATTAAAATGCTTTGTCACTACAAACACTCTTCAGTGGGATAAAACATTTAGAAGATCATAGAATCTGGAAGGGACCGGGAGAGGTCATTGAGTCCAGTCCCCTGCACTCATGGCAGGACCAAGAACTCTCTTAAACGATCCCCGACAGGTGTTTGTCTAACCTGCTCTTAACAACTTCCAATGATGGAAATTCCACAATCTGCCTAGGCAGCTTATTCCAGTGGTTAATCACCCTGACAGTTAGGAATTTTTTCCTAATGTCCAACCTAAACCTCCCTTTCTGTAATGTAAGCCCATTGCTTCTTGTCCTATCTTCAGTGGTTAAGGAGAACAATTTTTTCCCCTCCTCCTTGTGACAACATTTTAGACACTTGAAACTGTTATGTCCCCTCTCGGTCTCCTCTTTTCCAGACTAAACAAACCCAGTTCTTTCAATCTTCCCTCATAAATCAAGTGCTCCAGACCTTTAATCATTCATGTTGCTCTTCTCTGGAATTTCTCCAATTTGTCCACATCTTTCCTGAAATAAGGCGTCCAGAACTGGACACAATACTCGAGTTGTGGACTAATCAGCGTGGAGTAGAGCAGAAGAATTACTTCTTGTGTCTGTCCTACTTACAATACCTCAATCCTATCACTAGCCAAGAACTTGATACTGTTAGTCTTGGATCCATGGGACAGGGTAGATTTTTACATCTAGGGAGAACGGAGAATACATTTTTGTGTGAAGTTTTTTAAAAAAAAAATACAGCTGTTAGAAGCCGTCCGGAGGTTTAGAATATTAGAAGCAGTCCAACAAAGATGAGTTAGTGGGCACGGTGCAGGTTAGATGATCAAAGATACAAAATAAATATTACTAATCACAAGGACACGTAAATTCTATAGACAGGAGTATTTAGTCTAGATGAACTGAGTTAGGAGGGACAGACAGATACTGTACATCATTGATAAAGAATTGGCAAGTTGGCAGTGGTGCTCTGTTCAGCTGTGGAATTGGAATATGTTGCTAAGGTGCACGGGATTTTTCAAGCTATGCAGCAAGGAGGTCAAAGCATCAACACTGATGCAGACAGTGGCATTTACAGAGAAAAGAAGGAAAAGATCAACCCACCCCCTTTGTTCTCCCTTGTCTGAAGCAGCAGCTGCATAAACACGGTATAAAATATAAAACAACTGTCTCTTGTATTCTTTCAAACCAGGGATAGCAATAACTGAAAATTTCAAAGAAAGAAAACACCACTTTCTTCAGGTGCAGAACGGCAGACTGTTTGCCTGTAATTTGTGTACTTAACAATCAATAATAATTAGGAACAGGCGCATTGCTGATTTAATGCTGCTCCCCCCAAGCCTTCCTACACTAACCTATACCCCTCTGTCACACTATGGAAGTAGCTGCTGATTTGTAAAGGACTTGCATTGCAACAAGCCTCCTCTATCATTACCTGAGAACAGAGCAGAAGCACTTCAGGTTCCCTGGTTAGCAGCACACTTACTGTATACAAGTGCTCAATTAAAGCAGCCCTTTCAGACAATTATTGAGCATTACAGCAACTCAGACACAGAAAATAGCCCCAAAAAATAGAATGTGCTTTCACCCGTCCATCAAAGCTGTACATTTTCTAGCCATGCAATAACAAAGCTGCATGGGAATTACCAGGTTATTCTGTTTTCAAGATTTTTTTTTAACCCCCTAAAGTTTATTTACACACTTCCACTATAATTGTGTCCTGCAATAGCAAACTTCTCGACTGTCCTCAGATTCTTTATTTGTTTTCCATGGATTTTATATAGATAGCATAATGATCATCTGAGGCTGATTCTCATTTATGAGCTAATAACCATCTCTTGGGCTGAATACACTCCAAGGCCCAAGTGTTTATGGTAGATAAACTCTGATGCTGAAGGATATACTTTAATTAATACCACAGTGATGGGAAACACTTTCAAGTTATTATTACGCGGAACATTTTAATTTAAAATTGAAATTTTAAACGAAAAAAGAAAATCAACCATAAAAATGGGCTATCAAACTACTGAATGATAAGAGGGTATTTAAAATGTTAACACACTTGTTTGGCTCTTTCTTGCTCCATTAGCCCTCTTCTTTTTGTTCCTTTGCTCCTAATCCCACACTTCCCTTATAAGTCAAGAGCTGTGAATCCTCCCACACTGAATTGTGAGGGAAGAGCATGGATTCTCCCAATGCAAGCAAACAACATGAGCATAGTATCTGACTGCTATTTTGCAGAGAAGACCCTTTCCAGCTTATGGGACAAAAAGGGAGGATCAGGGGAGAGATGGGAGAAAGGAAAGAAATGAGCCAGAGACTGAATAAGCTTGTTTTTTTTCCTCACTGTTACAGTCAAGCCATTTCAGAAGTTTCAAAAATTGGTTTGCTTTGCTACCCCTCTCCCCACCCCCCTCAACTGGAAGGAGTGACAAATGGAGGCAACTACCTGTTTTGTAGGTAACTTGACACTGACAGTACAACATATTTCATGTGAATGCTCTCTGTTGGTCCCTAAAACTGGTCTCCAGATATCTAGACTGTGTAGTGATATAAAGGTACTTGCCACTGTGTTAGCTGAAGCAATATGACTTTTCCTTGTCTTTGTGGTCTCACAAGAGACCTTGCTTTCTCTGGGATATAATCTGGTGTATGGTGACAAATGAGTTATTTCACTTTCTTTGGCAGCCCCAACATCACTCTCCATACAATGGCCAACCAATGTCAGCAATCAACCGGCTGCAGAGCATCGCACCTGACCAAGAATCTGTGCCCTGATCTAAATTTGCCACCATTTTGGAAGCAGTCAAAGTGAGATATGCAAGTTACTTAAAATAACTTGGGAATCTCCCTATAACTTCCTAATGTCCACTTACTTTGGTGGTTCCACCGCGCTTAGTCGAATGAAAATACCCTCCCTTTGACTCAGTGCTACTCCACTTGAGGGGATGGACTTCAGCGATCAACTTTCCCATCAACTGATCGGGTCTTCACAGACCCCTCAATTGAACTGGGAAGTTCGACTTGATGGCAGCGAATTTGCTGCCATCAGTATAGACATGCCCTGAGTAGTAAGACCAGCCCCACAGCAGCGATTACGCTGGTTGTCATATTGGCTCTACCAATGACATCATGATCACTGGTTGAAAAATAACATTTCTAAGTCTATCACCAATTGCATGTGCTGCACAAGTTTTCTCTTTTTATACTGCATCTTGCCTGTGTAGTCAGCTCTTCCCTATCTTGCCAACCATCCAAATATTTTGTTAACAATATATTGTAACGACTAAATTTTTAAAACAAGAAAGATTCTTACATTTTTCTAATGACTACAGAATCTAATTTCTTGCTGCTCTGTATATTTGCTGTCAGTAGTACAGCAGAGTTACTCAGTCTTTGCTTGTCTTTCCATCAATGACATCTTGCCACATTTAGGGTCCTGGACACTGCTTAGGAATAACGCGGCTTTTCTGCTGACCTCTTCTAATGTCCCACACTTGGACCCTGTTAAAAGATGCAGTATATTTTGGTTGACTCACTCTGAGTTCTGATCAGGTGGATCCCTTTAGTTCTAGCCCAGGATATACAAGGATCTGAGTGATTCTCTAAGACAGAGAAAACTATGGGTTGAGATTCATTGGTCCTGCAGGAAAAATCCCAGGCTATGTCTATACTTGCAACTTAGTCTGAATTAAGGAAGCTTAATTCGAACTAACTTAAGCCTTGGCCACACTAGGCTTTCATTAGTTTGAATTAAGGGCTTCCTTAATTCGAACTAATAAATTCGATTGCTTAGTTTGAACTAACCCTTAATTCGAAATAGTTAGTTCAAATTAAGTCAATGTGGCCATATTAGTTCGAACTAATCGGCAGATTGACCTTCATGCAACTGACTAATTCGAACTAAGCAAGTGCCCTGCATGGCATTCTAGTGGGGCCATGCTAGTTCGAATTAAGTTAATTCGAACTAACTAAAATTAGTTTGAATTAGTTAGTTTGAATTAACTAATTCGAACTATCTTTTGTAAGTGTAGACATAGCCCTAGAGAATAGGGAACCTGGGGAGAAAGCGTAAGCTGACGTTTATGTTTTGTTATTAAAGTTAACAACAAATGCAAGTGGGTAAGTTTGCACTACAGTAAATCCAGTATCCATCCTTTCTGGTCAGAGTAACTCTACCTGCTTACAGACACTTAGGGGTATGTCTTCACTTCAAAGTTAACTCAGGCGCCTGGCACCCAGGTCTGCACACTCAGGTTAGCAGTCACGCAGCAAAGCTGTATTTGAGTAACTGTGTTCAAAACTGATGCTTCACTCAAGTGTGTTGCCAGAATTTCTGGGGGCAGATTCCTTGGTTATTTGTGCTGCAGTAAAGTGAGCTCACAAGATTCTTTCCCAAAGAATTGTGGGAGAACGTCTCTTATTCTGGGCACATGGGAGGGGGGAATTGTGGTAAAACACTGGAGGACTATCAGCACTCGAGTTATTTAGCATGTATCCTCCCTAGAAAGTGGATAAAAGCCTTACTTTAGCTTAAGCCTGTACCCTCAGTGAAGCCACCTAACTCTTATGGAAAGCACCACCAGAGATTTTTGAGTGTGGATAAGAGAAAAGTTGGGAGTAACACCCAAGTAAGAACCTAAGTCAGCTCTAGAAGTGAAGATACACCTTTCAGTCAATGTCCCATCCAGAATTGCATGCAGGTAAAATGTTATTTTTTGTATTAAACATGTAGTTTAATTATTGTATTCTTTTTTTCCTGGTATCTTCACTTCCTCATTCAGCTCCATTCACTCTTTCTTTCCAAGGCTAGGAACCACTTCTCCATATTTATTGGTCTTGATCTCTTGGTTCTCTTAAATGCAGGTAGCATTTTGGGGTGTGCCAGCAAAACAATTTTTGGTCCAACTTCCCCTGGCCTTCACATTTAACCAGGAAAAGTCATCAGACAGAGTTGCATGGGCATATAACTGATTGAAGGAACAGACGCTTGGATGTTTTGAGTAAGGAATACTTGCTGTTTGTTTCCTCTGTGTTCAGGGAAACAGGACTTTGTGTATAGTTCGTGTTAAGTAAAAAGGATTGTACCAAAGAATATACATAACTTCTATCATCCATTTCTCCTTCTAATGGAAACAATCCTGCACATCCTGCAAATGGTCTAGGTCATCGGGCCAATGGGGCAACTCCCATTGAGTCCAAGAGGAGGAGAAGGGTGAGAATTCCACCCACTATTAGTTGAAAACAGAGCTGATTGTGAGTTTTCAATTCAATGAAATAAATTTTTTTGCAGGAATGTATCAGTTTTGATGAAACTTTCATTGGGAAGGGTTTCTCAGTTCCAGAAATGTAATCCTGAACAAAAGAAGAGTGTGAGACAGAGACCCACAAACCCCCAATAGCCAACAGTCCTGTGATTCAGGCATTCACAAATCATGTGGGAGAACCAGGTTCAATTCCCTGCTCTTCCTGGGTCAGACCAAGGATTTGAATCTTGATCGTCCACATCCCCCACGAGTGCCCTAGCCACCAGACAACTGGCTATTCTGCGGTTGGTAACATTCCTGCTGGAGCAGTTGGAATATTTTTTCTTTAAAAAAAAATTAAATATTCACTGGAACAAGAATTTAAATCTGAGTCTCCAACATCCCAGGCGAGTACCCTGACCAATGGGCTATAGAATCAGCTCTACAACAGCTAATAGCCTGGTGGGTAGGGCACTTACTAGGGGTGTAGTAGATGCCAGTTAAAGTCCCTGCACCAAATCAGTCTTGAGCTGAAGCTTGGTCTGATACATCGCAAGTGAATGCCTGAACTACGGAGCTATTATAGAGTGGATCTCATTCTCCCTCTCATTTTTTCATGAAAAATTTCAAATTCAAATTCGTTTTGTCCAGTTGTAGAACAGAACATTTTTAAATCTCCAAAATTTTTGCGGAACGGGAAGACCATTTCCCACCCAGCTCTAGTTGAGAGCTACAGACCACTAGAAACTTGTGGGAAAATAAAATCACATGAGAGTATTAATCATTTTCTCTACATCTTAATTAGGGTTTTTTTGTTTGTTTGTTTTAGGATTACCTACATCCCAGAGGTTATGCTTTTTTCATTTTATGCTCCCATTGCGCAACTATTAATTATGAAGAAAAATAGAGAAGAAACTGTATTTCCTTGCTGCATATCTAGTAAGCTAGATTTCTCCGTTCAAGAAGAACTGTTTAGTTAAATTGCTTCCCTGCTAAATGGAAATACCACAAGCTATTAGAGGTTTGCACTTTCAATATGCAAGTGACTGGCCTATAAACAAGATTTTAACAGCTTCTCTTTTGAACAGCTCTGACTATTTAATTAATCTTCAGCCATTAACCATTCATTTAAAATGCCACTTACGAAATCTTAATTTTGCACATTATCAGCTGGTTCACAAATAGCTATCCATGAGCAGTAGTGTAATGATCTCCCTCTCCCTTTCTTAGAGCTTACCAATCTTATAGTCAATTTTGGCTTCTTAATTAACCACATACATATTAGCATTTAAAATTAAATGGCAGGTTTAAAAAAATTAATATGCAAAGAAAAGTTAATACTCAGATTATGCTCGTGCTGGTTAAAGGGACAAAAACCAGCTTTTGGTCTAACAGCTTCTAGTACAAGATAGAAATTGGGATCTTTTGGTCACACCCAGAAAAGTCAGCAATGGAAGACACACACACAGGGCCATATGATACCATTCAAGCTATATGGAAGATCTCCAGCTTTGCTTTTACTTATACACTTAAGAAGCTGACGATACCTCCCCTGTGATGGTCCCATCCTCCAACATAAGTGAAGGCAGATCCACAGATACATATATGCCTTTTTCATATGTCTCCAAAGGACTGCAATAAAAGGAGGTGGGGTTAACAGTAAATAGAGTCCTCACAAAATGATACCAGGCAGTACTATATCACATAAGAAAAGGTTGATCTGGATGAAAAACATCTGATGTTACATGAATACTTATCACAGCTGCAATAACTTAGACTCAGCAACCTCTGCAGCAGGCCATTCCTAGGGAGCTGCTAGATTAGTCTATAAGATTTTACTCATCTGTCAATAAGTAAGATGATCCAAATGCAAACCTCGCACGCAGGATGTCCCTAGGAGGATTTGTGACCAGCCCCAACAGACATTTGGTCTGCTAACCAGTGACTGGTTTCCAGTAAAAATGTAGGCATTATTGTAAGCTCTTCCAGGCAATGACCATCTTAGTATCTATCACAGAGGAGCATTGGTTCTGACTATGGTTTTAGCCTCTACTGCGATATAAATACAATAGTGAATTGTAACCTGCGGCAAATGCTGTTCCAAAGTTATACATGTTATGTAAAGGAAAAAAGCCGTATTCATTCTCCTCAGACCAGCACTTTGAAATGTCCAAAGTTAAGGAGCATAAACAAGTTAAGCATTATATTTGGCATTATACTTTAAAATTCATACCAATGGGCTGAGTAAACACACTGAGTGATTTGTTCTTCGTTAGCACTGTTCCTGAGGTACTTCAAGTGTCTCATAAATCTTTTACATCACCCATGTTTGAGAGGAAAAAGAGGAAATTGCTCTTTTAAAATGTGAAATGGAATGCAGCATGCATGTCATCTAAGAGAGAGGAGTGTTGCATAGGTACTATTTGACTATGGGATGACACCTTAGCTGTGCCATGGCAGAAGTTAGCAATGTTATTTATTATACAGCTGAGATGATACAGCAGGGGTGTCAAACTCATTTGCTACGGCGGGCCAGATTTGTCTTAAATGTACTTCAAGTGGGCCGGACATACCGTAAATCGAAATACTAGGGCTCTCTTGTGGCATCACGCAGCGCTGTGTATGCGAGACTGTGCTCTGATACCACGCTCTCTCTCTCTGTGTAAGGGGGACAGTGTGGCCCCACAGAGCACAGTCACGGGCTGGATGGAAGAAGTTTGCAGGCTACATCTGGCCTGCAGGCCCCATGTTTGACACCCCTGTGATACAGGCTAAGGGCATTCCTCAGACCTGGTAGGGTAATATGAATGCCATAGGCCAAAGGGGTGGCCATATTAGTCTATTGCAGAAAAACAAACAGAGTCCTGTGGCACTTTTAAAGACTAACAGATTTATTTATCGCATGAGCTTCCGTGGGAGAAAATCCCACTTCGTCAGACGCTTTTTGAATGCCATAGAGACACACTAAGGGAGAAGACCTTGTGCTCCTCCTGATGCAAAATAATACAGCTGTGGCTGTTCCTTATACATGTACCCATAGTGGCGGAGCAATGGGAGGCACAGTGGAGGGCCAAGCCCCTGGGGGCTGGGGGCTGTAAGGCATGGAGTGGTATGGGGTGCCTGGGGGACCACAAATATGGGCTTGGCCCCTGGGCACCGCTGGGTGCTGGACACCCTTGCAACGCCATTGGGTATCCAAGAAGGATCGGGAAAGTTTTCTGCTCACACTCCATCCCAACCTATACAGGGTCCCAACAAACTATCCTATGACATTGACAGGAGAGGGGTTTCCTTTCCTTTCCGTATGCATTGTTGACTTGACAGTTGTGATGTGTGGCATTTTTATCAGCACTTTCAGGGATAATCTATTATTGAACAATCTCTCAGATTAGGTGTTGGGAACTTGGTCTATCAGCAAAAACATTTTGTTTTGCTGTGGTGAATACATGCATTTGGAGCAAGATGGGTTTCTTCCTTTTTTCATAGAACTGCAGATCAGATATATCCATCATCATTAGACTTGGTTTAGAAGAAAGGAACATATGATGCTAGTTGCATAGATATAGTGTATTTCTGTAGATATTATGGGTAAAATTTTCTAAAATGCTTAAATGATTTGGTCCTGAGTGCCTAAGTCTTACGGAAAGTCCGTGGGTGAGTGTGACTCAAGACACCCCTGTATGCACACCCCAGACACTACTGTAATGGTATTTGTATAAAATATACCTTGTAAGGTATCATTTGAAAACTATAACCACACGGATCACTATCATCACTGTGAAAAGTATGTGACGGTATTGTGTGTGGAATTATGGAGACAGTGATATTGTGCTTTACAGGCTGTGACTAAAAGGATTTAAACCAGGTATGTCAGGGGAATTGATAAATAGGTTTTCTCCAGACACACGTAAGAGGCTAACACCTCTCAGCAGCTGTGGCCAAATTCAATGGGCTAGTCATTTGTATCAGAAGTTGCAAGAAGAGATCATTTGCACTGTAAAACTTACCAACAGTGGAAAAGACAGCATGGAGCCTATACCAGTGTGATGTGGTGTTTCTATCACACTTGCCTGGAAAGGGTTAATGTGAGCTAAGAAGGAGGCCAATTAACCAGACAAGCCATAGCTGACAGGAATCGTGCAATCCCCTGGCAGAGGGAGAGAGTCTATCTGAGGAGCAATGAGCTACACTGGATTTATAAAGACAGAAAATTGCTGGCTGCAGAAGGGGGCAGTAGAGAACAGAATTAGGCTAAAAAACAAACAGAGTCCTTTGGCACTTTTAAAGACTAAGATTTATTTATCGCATGAGCTTTTGTGGGAGAAAATCCGACTTCGTCTACAGTCACTACCTAGGAGAAAGGAGGAGTGTTTGGAGGCTGTAAACACACATAGCCTGCAACTGCTCCCTGGGAGGAGGGAGTGGTGAAGTTGGCAAACCGAGAGAGGAGAAGAGTGCCAGATGGGAAGGAAAAGGCTCAAGGAAAAGCAGTCAGCTCTAAAAGGGAGCAGCCCTTGGCTGCTGTCTAGAGCAGTAGCTCCCAACCTTTTCAGTAACGGGGCACACTTTAATGAGACAAACAATTCCATATCACACTCACTTTTTTTCAGATGAACTGATTGCTCATAAACGTCACATTTACTTACTTTTACTATGGTTACAGTCTTACTAGAGAGGTTTGCAACATCGTGCATACAACAAACTAAAGAAGGTTCAAATGCATTAATGTTTCAAATTCACTGAAAAAAATACACGTCATCTCAGCTTTGCCCTTTGGCCACCTGCATGTAGAATGTTCATGTTTTAGAATCGAAAGACCAACACCTCACTTTAATGTGATGATTAATTTTCACTAGTTTTATGAGTTGTAACTTTGGTTGGATAGAATGTTGTTTAAGATGAAATGACGTTTGTTTTACATTGATTTTCATTACCTTTGTACAAAATCTCACAGCACACTTGGACGGTTCTCACAGCACACCAGTGTGCTGTGGCACATCAGATGAAAACTATCAGTCTCGAGGTTCCCTGAGCCAGAACCTAGAGTAGAATGGCGGGCCCAGGTTCCCTGCCAGAGACAGCCACTGAGGAAGACTGCTTAAAACTCCTGAAGGAAGAGGTCATATGTACTACCAAAAATGGAGGATGACTAGAAATAAATAGAAAAAAGCTCTTATTGACAAAGAAACAAGTGTGATTTTTCTAAGGTTTTTTCCGTTTTTAATTTATGTAGGTTCTTAGCATTCGCTTTTGCAACATTCATGAAGAAAAACCACTTAAATTTCTATAGCACCTTTCATACCAAAGAGCATGGCAAAATACACATAGGATTGCTTCACCTTCATGGAAATGAGCCATTACTGAGAAGAAATGAACCAACTGTTTAACAGTGCACAGGAATGCAACAAAGCAGTTTTAAACAGGAAGAAAAAAAAATCTATACGCAACTGAAGTTACAGATGGAGTTTTAGGGAATGTAACTATGCAAGTTGGAATTTGGCCATGACACAGTTGTTAGCTTTTCAATAAGTGCAACAGGAACCTGCCCCTGGATGTACACATTTATATAGCAGGGGTGAATCATGTACTTCATAGTCACCTGGAAATAGTCCCAGCATGTGTGTGGAGCACTGATGCCTGCATTTCGAACTGTACAGGGTCCCCAAGTTGGCATGGGACAACCCCTGAGTGGAACACCATATTAGTAAGAGAATAAATTGGATCATTATGGTTTTTTGGAGGGTGAAAGGTAAGAGAAGGGGGAAATTATACATCAGCTATTAGTAGCACTTATCTGGCTGAGGAGAGTTTCTCATTATAAGTGGCCTTATAATTTTATAAAAGTCATAAAATGACAAGACAACAGAGTCCTGTGGCACTTTTAAAGACTAACAGATTTATTAATCGCATGAGCTTTTGTGGGAGAAAATCCCACTTCGTCAGACGCTTTGAAGATAGGAAAGTTACAGAGTGGGAGGAAATTAAATGCAGGGGAGTGTATGACATAGCATCAGGTCAGGCTGTAACAGCAAATCAAAATAGGTGTTAGGATTCAAAACACTGGGGAACAGCACATAGAGGAGGGGGAGGTCAAATCACTTGTTGTAATGCGAGAAAAATCCATAGTCCCTGTTTAACCCCAAGACAACTGAGTCAAATTTGCATATAAGTTCGAGTTCTGCAGTCTCTCTTTGAAGCTGTGATTTGTTATTCATCTGTTTCAACACAGCTATTAACAAGTCGTCAAGGGAGTGAGCAGGGAGATTGAAGTGTTCCCCTACAGGTTTTGCAGTGTTGC
>ML685817.1:5181715-5203835 GCA_007922175.1 Pelusios castaneus | reverse complement strand
GCAACACTGCAAAACCTGTAGGGGAACACTTCAATCTCCCTGCTCACTCCCTTGACGACTTGTTAATAGCTGTGTTGAAACAGATGAATAACAAATCACAGCTTCAAAGAGAGACTGCAGAACTCGAACTTATATGCAAATTTGACTCAGTTATCTTGGGGTTAAACAGGGACTATGGATTTTTCTCGCATTACAACAAGTGATTTGACCTCCCCCTCCTCTATGTGCTGTTCCCCAGTGTTTTGAATCCTAACACCTATTTTGATTTGCTGTTACAGCCTGACCTGATGCTATGTCATACACTCCCCTGCATTTAATTTCCTCCCACTCTGTAACTTTCCTATCTTCAAAGCATCTGACGAAGTGGGATTTTCTCCCACGAAAGCTCATGCGATAAATAAATCTGTTAGTCTTTAAAAGTGCCACGGGACTCTGTTGTCTTTCTACAATAGACTAACACGGCTACCCCTTTGGAATTTGATAAAATGACAATACATTCTTTAAAAAAAACCCAAAAAACCTGAGGAATTTTAATTCTCTCTGGCAGTGGCATAACTGGAAATCCCAGACTGGAATGAGATCATCTATGCTCTGTTTGTTGAAACTGAAAAAAGAAAGACATTTTCTTTAAATCTCATTTACTTTGTCACTACCCCAGTCCCCACACACTACATCACACCAGCTGTGAGTCAGAGGTGGGAGGAAAAAAACAGAGTATTCTGAAGAAAAACCATGAGAGACAGAGAGAAATCCAGCAAAACCTGAATTATGTCATAACCAACCTGCCGATAAATGTTCACCCTCATAAAAGCAAAATAACTTGTGTTTGGCTAATAAGCATCCATTATCCTCCTCCCCATCATTCTGATGCAGACAAGGTTGTTTTCACACCTGACCTAAGACAGATCAGTTTGGTAATTAATGTGTTACATATAGTTTTTCTTTCCACCTCTCCATCTCCTCTCAGTAGCCCACAGGATTTCCTTTTCTGCAGTTGTCAGTATTTTCAATAACCACATGCCATTGTATAAATTCGTATCAGTTGATTCATGTTTGGCACAACTCTAACAGTGAATACAAACAAACTTTTGTCTTTGAGAAAGAAGAAAGACCAATTTAAACCTGGCCAAGGCAGCCTAACAGGAATCCATGCTGCCAATTCCAATTTCTTCAACATGGTCAGACAGGCTCTACAAGCCCCAGAAATTCAACAAGACTAACGAGTAGCAGATTTTCCTGCTAGCCGGTTGATAATGGACGCTCTGCCAGGGCTACCTCTGCCTCATGTCTGACCTTAACTTTCTTTTCCAGTTAAAGTTTTGGTTTTAATTTTCCTGTAAATTATGCTTGCATGGCTTGGAATTAGAGATGAAATCATGCTAAAATTCCAGATCCTGCAACCTTTAGATCAGAGTTTGTTGCAGTCATATCTCCATAGGAAACAAAGGCTACATTTAGTGATAAGACACGCTCTTTCCAGCCAAAACCTTTAAAAAGTGAAAATACAATGTTAATGGGAAAGACTTTTACATTCCTTTTCATCTTCTTAAATAAAGCAATACATACCACAACTTCAGTTTTGATGGGAATCGTACAAAACGGATCTCTGTAACATAACTGCTAGCACTACACGTAATAATGAGCCTAATCTAAGCATGTTTAAATGTGAGAAATTTGGATCTGGATGTCAAATCCTCTGCATTTGGCATAGAGTGGACATAACTGGTTCCAGTGTATGGTGTGTTGATGACATGGAAGGGAGACACCTCTCAGCAGTCTCTCCTATGGCAGCCATCTTCTTTCTGACTGTCTGATGAAGAGCTTTCTCCAGTACTGTATTCCGATGAATGAGAGAGAGAATTTGGCATACCCCTGTTAAACACTTCCATTTCTGTTCATGTCAAACTTCCTGTGAGGTTTATCTCAATGATCCAATACATATCTTCAAAGTACTATGTCTCCACAGACTCAAAACTCTCCCACACCTGTGCTCACACAGCTCCCCAAACACCTCCAGTATAGAATGAGGCAGTGAGGAACCACATTACAATCACACTACAAGATTCACATACTAACACACTCACCACCCCATATTCCCTATTCCTCTCAGTCTTGCTTGCACAGTCACATATGGGCCAGAAAAATCCCATGTACATTTATTAACACCATGATGCTAATGAAATCTTTTATTTCTTATACCCCCTATCTCCAGAAGTGACCAGCTTTCAGAATCTCACAGTGATGGCTGCAACAGAGTCATAGGGATTTGTGTTTTCTTTTTAACTCAAACAAAAACTTCACCATCTTTCTTTAATGTTATCAACCTGGAAGCTTGACAGTAAGGATTAAAAATTGCTCCTTCTTTCTCACTTGGTTATTGGAAATGCAGTGAAAGGTAATCAGTCTTGTGAAGCTACGCTTTACAGTCTGCATAAAATGCCATGATTCCCACTCCTTTCCCCAACCTAATTGAAAGTGCATAATATTGCACAGCTGGGGAAATGTAAACTGTAAATACATGCAATATATCACACAATCATAGAAAAACCAGTGATGAATGGGCACTGGGTGATCACCAGGACCAAAAGGGATCTAAAAACAGAGTTTTGCGGAAGAATAAGTTCTCCTGGGTGAAAAAGAAAAAACAGTCTCTCAGCTGCATAGGAATTGGATCGGAGGCAGTTCCTTCATCCTGTTTGTGAAATATGGACCTTTCTATCATGATTTCTACTTGACCACTGCTTTATGTGGACCCTTCAGGGGTACTGTTGGGGCAAAGGCTGCTCTTGGTTAAAACAATATAAATCAAGAGTAAAACCATTGTTTTCTAATCAGTAAATACAAGTGCATGTGAAACTGAAAAAAATCAGGCGATCTGCCATCATTGGGCAGCGTTACCTGTCAGCAGGGGTTTGTGGATGGTGCTGCTTGTTTATCTTTGCATACAGTCCTTCCAAATGCTCCCTCTCTCCTGGTATTCCAGGGATATCTCGTGGGTATCTAAAGTTTTCAGCTACAGGCGGGGATGATGGCCTGTAGACATTTGCTGCTGGGTAAGCCTCTCTGAAGTGATTCACTCTGGCATAATTTGGGTCCATCTCATCATCGTCCATATCAGGCAGTGAACCTACAGGGCCAGTGGAGTAATCAGGAATCCCTCTTGCCTGTTTTTGCCGTAACTCCTGATGTTTTGCACCAATCCTAAAAGTTAGAAAGAAACAAAAAAACAAACAAACCACATGTTTGGATTCACTCCAGCAATGACAGCAAAACACTGATGCATCAGACAAAATTGAAAATATCTCTCCGCTGTTATAAATGTAAAATGTCTGTATATTTCAGGGCAATATTCCAATGCAAGCAGAAATTTCTAGGTTCTGTTCCTTTGGCATGCAGCTTTGTAACCAGGCATGTTGTTATTCTGCACTCTGGCAACAAAGATTTTTGCAGAGTAGGGTCCAGTTTTTCACAAGCATTCTTGATAAGTGGTGTTCATGCATGCACATTCACACAGGTTTAATCACACACACCTCTAATATTTTAGAAATACATCTCTGCTAGATGTATTATTAAATAAATATTATAATATTAATATTATATTATTAATAATATTAGTATATAGTATATTTTATATTTTATATTATATATAACATTATTATATTTAATAATATATTATTAAATAAATCCATAACACAGGCTTAAATATCTAACCTAATTCTCACATTTTTCATCTAACTTAGCTGCTAAAAATATTATTGCCTCTTTGGCCTCCACATTCTTCTAAATAAATTAACTTGAGAAAGTGGATTAAACATGAAATAAATGGGAAGATGGCACAGTTGTCTGCAAAGCTGGAGCAGAAACAATTTACCTGTGATTTTACATACATATATATAAAGAGAGAGAGAGAGAGAGAGGACCTTATTCCTCATTATATAGGGGCTAGGGACAGAGTAAAACAGAGAGGAAATTAATAGAAACCTTACAGAGATGAATTGGTACATATAAGTGAATTAAAGACTATTACTGGCAGGGCTCCACTGTGATAAAGCCTTAAGTGGTATTACAAAACACTTCTCCTAATCAGTGGCAGTGTATTATTTGTTGGGAATAGGAATGGTAAGACATATTCAGGTAATTTCGAACCCAGCTGAACTTCAACTATTCAACATTTACCCTGGAATAATAAAAAGTTCCATGAATGTGCAACATCTGTTAAATGTTTGGCTTGTCTTTAAGATGGCATAATTAAACACAACAAGAAGAATTATAGCAGCATGCCGACCACAGCATGGAGTAGACTCTGAAGTGTGTGATGCAGGAAAAGATGAAGGGCAGAAACACATATCAGACCTGGACTGCTTAACCATTCAAAATGCTACATTTGTGTACCATCACTGTATTTGAAGTACAGCACCATTTCCCTATTTTTGAGAAATGTAATGAATATATAGAAAGACTACTAACCAGGAAATACTTAATGTGGTTAAACACTGGTGATCACTATGGCAGAACACACACAAAGAGCATGTGCAGGACCTCAAGAGACCCAAAGATAGAAAAAGTAGAGGTTTGGGAGAAAATTTCAAACTAACCATAGCAATTAATGAGTAAATGAAAATATGCAAAAGGATTCATCCTCTGCGGGTTCCTGAATAAGAGAAAGATTACACAGCAGGAGGGACCCAATATAAATAAGAGAGAAATAAGACAGTAGAAGCAAATGAGGTCTTAGTGAGTTGCTGTTCATCTAGTTGATCCAGTCTTTCCAGATATCTGCAACCAACTGGAATATGCGCTTGAGGATTTTTATTTTGCTTTGTTAGAAAATATATTTAAAAGCACTCTACCTAATTCACCACCATAAAACAGTTTTGTAAGTAATCGTATCCTATTTATCTTTTGCAAAACATCAAATCTTTCCTAAATATACTAGTGTGTTACTATGTACAGTGCAACCTTTCAAGGTATGCCTTTCCCTAACAGAAACCAATACCATTTTATGGAGTAGAAATGAACATGATAACCAGACTTTCAGTGTGGAAAAGCCAAGATACATCTTGTGGTGGCAGAGATATTGCAGCAGACTGTTTTGCTGGTGTCAGTGAGGT
This sequence comes from Pelusios castaneus, assembly GCA_007922175.1. Lineage (NCBI taxonomy): Eukaryota > Metazoa > Chordata > Testudines > Pelomedusidae > Pelusios > Pelusios castaneus. Next base: position 5,198,724 of record ML685817.1, on the reverse strand, counting down.
GTGCACACAAAGGTTTTGGCAGCTGGCAGAGGAGGGGTAGGAAAAAGGAAAGGGTGCTCAATTTTTCCTCTTCCCCTTGCCCAGCCTCTCCTCCTCCTCCTGTGTCACCCTCCCTTTTTCAGAATAAAACCTAACATATTACAGTAATGGGTGAAAGAAAAAGCAGTAGTTTTCTGGGTCCTCTTTACTGTTTTCTCCAAGTCCTCTAGCCCCAATCCATTCACTGCATTTTCTGTAATTTAACCACAGACAAGGCAACAGTTATTTATTTATTAATTTTCCTGGCTCTTATTGCATTTCTTCTATTTCCTCTTTATGTCTTTGATCCTACTGCATTCCTAAAACCTCTTAGGCTTTCTATTCTGATACCTTTTTATGTTTTGTTTTTTCTTTTGGCTTCTCCTGTTTCTCTCTTCTACCCAATCCTCCCCTCTTCGTATCCTTTAGTCTCCTCTGCTTTTCATTCTCATTCTATACCTTGCACATCCTTTCTCTCACATTCACATGCTGGCCTAGCTAGGTCAGAAGCCTTGTGTAGATGGGTGGAGACTGACCAGCCTATAGGCTCATCACACTTAAAATATTGCCGGGATTCAGAACAAATCTATGATTCTGCATGGTTTTAGTACTGTTCTGCAGGGGAGATTTCACAGGGAGATCTCATGGAGCGAGGGTATATCATGGTGTTGACATATAATAAGAAGACCTGGTCAGCGAGTCATTCAGCAAGGCTGCTGTCAATTTCATTGGCTCGGCTCGCTTATTGCTCCTTCAGTAGGCTAGAATTTGCTGGGGTTTACAAAAAGAGGGGGATAAGATTGATTTTGTAAAACTGACAGGGACACTGGGGCAGATGTTGAGGAAAAGGGACATGCTTTTATTCAGGTTCAGATGACTACTCAGAGGTGGAGAAAAAGGCAAACATTGATATGCAACTAAAGTCTATGCTGAAATTAATACAGATGAAAACAAACACTAATAACCAGTTATCGGTTTTCCTTTCTATACTGTAGCATCAAATCTCAAACTCACGATAGCACAAGTAATTAATGAGTAAATGAAAATATGCAAAAGGATTCATCCTCTGCAGGTTCCTGAATAAGAGAAAGATTACACAGCAGGAGGGACCCAAGCTTGCCCACGTCATGGCCGACAGAATTAATTCACCAATGTTTATGTTAAGTAATTTTAGAAGAAAAGTAATAACCTGATCAATTTTTGTAACAAAACAATCTATCCAGGGAGAGCGCAGTATATGGATCCTATTCTCAGGGAGTGTTCTGCACTATGATGACAGGGATGGATTTCCATTTGCAATAAAGCTACAGACATCAATACAGCGGGAAGGGAGGGCCTGTATCACTGCTTTCTGTCTTTTATACATAAAGTGCCCTCACAAGAAATTATCTTGCAGAGAGATTAATATTTTACATGTCCCACATGGGGTTATGCTTAGAAATGTGAAGCTGAAAGTTCTCTATCTGCTTAAAAAAACCACAAAAATATTTTATATCTATTGGACCCAGTAAGTTTATTAGGTCTATAGTCCCTGTCTCTGAATGTTCTTTCTTTTGTCCATTAAATGTTTTTATAGCAACTTAAGATTTTTTTCAGCTATTGGGCCAAATCCTGAGGGATGCTGAGCATTTGCAAATATATCCAGGGAACTGAAGATGGTAGGCCAAAACCTCAGCTGGTGTAAAATGGCATAACTCTGCTGACTTTGGTGGAAGTTCTCCTGTTGACACCAGCTGATGAGTGGATTAGCTCAATATCTTTATATTGCACATCAGGGAATGTCTATAGGTACATGTGGGATAGCACATAGGTTTTCTACTAGCCTCAGTGATGGGATGATGTATCTCCTTGAATGGTCTCTTGAGGGAGGGAAAAAGCATCAGTACACAACATTCTCTAGAGGAGGAGACTTGGGAACCACTTGTTGGAACTGAAATGGACTCTGAACAGATATACCCCATACCTCCTAGAGATTGCAGACCACATGGTAGCAAAGTAATACAACACAGTGGCATCATGTGCAACTTGCTTTCATATTTGACAGTGAAAGCAATTTGCTCTGCCATCAATACTGGTACCTTCTGCACAACAAAAGCTGGAATTAGGTTACTACAATTTTCCTTTGTTCCCATGGAAAAAGCCTAGCTTCTTCAAATTTGCCTTATGAATGCCGCCTACAATCACTTTCACTGCTGTAAGTTGTACCTGCTCAAGAACAATTACTTCCTTTCTACATTACAGTGACCAGTCAATGCCAGCTTATGTGAATTTCTTGAGGATCAATGTCTCATCTTTTCAACAGGGCTATTATAATTGTATTAATACTTCTTGTTTCTTTCTCACTCTTCCATGGAAATCTATAAAATCTGCTCAATGATCTCTCTTTTACCTTTTATGTTTTTCATTTCAACCTAAGCTCTACCAGATGTGAGAATTGAACTACACATGCTGTGTAATTTCATTTTCATATCAACCTATCTTACTCTGCCTTCCCTTACTCCTCTTGCCTTTGTGGTTTCTATCCCATTTTCTAAAGTTTTAAATATCCTGATTGGTATATTTTGTAGAAAACAAATCTTCTTAAGGATTGGGTCAGAACATGGTGATATGCAATGAGTGACTAATACGCTTTTATCTTGCTTCACCCTATTTCCTTCCTCTCTTATATAACATTCTATCTAGCCTTTCAAACCTGCTATCTGTTGCACATTTGTACCATATTCCATCATGATCCTCTACTTTTACTTCTGTTTTGTTGCTTTTTCTTATAATTTAGACCAGTTCCATCTCTTACACTCATCACAAAAATCTGCCAAATCAACAGAATTGTCACAGAAAACAGCCTTGGAACTACACTGAAAGAATACTACAAATACAGAAGAGCCCAACATGTGTCACAGGATGGGTCTGGTTAAACAAGTGGAAGCAAGAGATAACATGTCACTCATCACCATGACACCAGCACTGAAACTGAAGACAAGAAGCACAGGTCATGATCTGAACAGTTTTGCCTAATACTAAGTTTATATAAACTTCCTGATGAGGAAATGGCAAATAAACCACATAGAATGGAGGGAAGCCAGTGACATTTCCTTTTCTGTATCCTATATCAATTCTGCTCACTCTATTCTGCCATCTGAACCCACTGCATTACAACTGCAGCAACTTCCGTTAGCTGTGTGTCTGTGAAAACACAGCCCTCTCACTTAGGTAGCTAGAGCTATGTTAGAAATGCTGTAGCATGTCCTGCCCTCTTAACTTCCTGTGATCCATCTCCCCTTTAATTGTCATCCAAAGCCAAACACATGGTTCCTGCCTGAAGATTTTCCATACCTTCTGAGGCCCAGAATCTATCATGCGTAACCTTGCATAGCCTCAACTAAGCAATGTGATTTTGGGCTGCAAAGACCAAATAGTCACATTGTGGATCAGAGAAAAGTTAGTCCTTTTTTACATAATCCTGATAAGAGTATGGGTAAAATATTCAAAACAACAAAGGCCATTTTCAAAAGCAGCTGAGACATTGAAGCAGTGAAAGTCAATGAGTGTTAGGTACTAAGTGCCAAAGTCAGGTCTGAAAAATGAAAATGTCGTGCGCTAGAAACTTTTACCCCATATCTGAAGTACCATAATTTAGACCTCCTTCCAATATGATTTACTAACACGAATGACATAGCTGGCACCTTTTTTGATGTACCATCCATATAAGCTCTCTAAGGAAGTTCTATTTAATAACCACATCTAAGTGGGAAGGAGCAGAACATTCCAGCCTTCAAGTTCTCTGTTCTGTATCTCTAGTGAGATTAACAACTGGTTAGCACGATGTGCAGCATACAAACCAAGTGCTGTCAGTTACCATCTGTAATGAAACCACAAAGAAAAACTGTTAGCTACTGCAGAAAGGCTGCAGTTATAGTTGTGGCTATGTAGACACAGCCGAAAGGTTTCTATTGACAGTACAGAAATTGCTTGAGGGATCCTGAAAGGCAGATAATGTACTATTTTCTTCTAGCCAGCATGAACAACTTTCTGCTGAACATCTACAACAGGTGGTACAACAATCTACCTAGCCCCGTGCCCCAAGGTGCCAGTCTAAGTAGATAATACAATGAAACAGAAAATACACCAGGTGATCCAACAATGGATTTCAGAGAGCGGTAGTGGGGAGGAGGGGTTGTTTATTTTTAACAGAGTACAGCAAAACTTATTGGCATAGAGGATTGAAATGAGCAGGCCTTGCAGAACAAGTATGTTTTAAGGAGGGATTTAACTGAGCAAGATCTCCAAACTGCACTGATTACTCAATTTACATCTGATTTAGAGTCTTAATACCTCAACTGTGATTTTACATAACATTTCTGCTTTTGTCTCTCATTTCCCTAATTCATACGTATATTGAGAAACGAGTTGTCTGGGAGAAAGAACCCTATCGCCCCAGAAGGTCACTTGGATTTCAGTTGGGCTTAATGTTTTAATTCTTTTTTCTAGTTGGCAGAACAATATATTTCAGTAGCTAAAACATTATATTTTTATTCATTCACATGAAAGTGGACCAAATAAATTCTGCCTTCAAACTCTCACATGCAGCACTCATTAAAGTGCATGGGTATTTCATGTGAATATCTGAGGGCAGCATTAGGGCATAGGCTTTAATCTATTTAATTTTTTTATTAACATTCACAAGCTTTTCAGACAAGTATTATCAAATCTATTCACAACTTGCATTTGTTATTTTTAGAAGTCTCATTTGTGTTTTGTCCTTTTCTTATTTTCTGGGCAGGCCCAATATTTTAAAATGGAAAGTCAAGTATTTCTCATAATTTGGTGCTTTAGTTTTCAATCCTCAAAACGATGTGTAACTGAGGGCATCATCTGAAGGCAACCGGGTTGGACCAGTGTAAGCAGGCCTGTAGCATTGGTGTTAATAGATATCAAGTATGAAAAGCAAAGAAACCAGCTCGACTCCCAGCACTTCTTTTCAATGCCTTGCGCTTTGTGTAGTAAAACACATGGAGTGTAAAACTCCACTGTTCAACACTGACAGAGGATTTTGCAACCACTTTGCATAACTGTAGGCAATTGTGACAAGACGTAGGGAAACACTTCTAGCAGCATAGCTGCGTCTACACTGGGGACTTTGCTAGTATTACTTTGCCAAGTCGTTAGCATGTTTTTTTCACTGTCCTAACCCACACAGGAATGCCGACAACACTTTGTAGTACATACTTGGCCTTAGTATGAGCATAAGCTTTGTAGGGCGCAACCAAGACAATGTTGTGGGTCTAGTCCACTGCACTGGGTGCTAGTCAGCAGCAAGCCTCGCGCACCCGTCCCTCCACTTTTTACCCTTGAGAAGCACGGTAAGTAAGGAGCAGCATGTAGGCAGAGAATAAATGTGTCTCAGGAGACATGGTGCATGACACTTAGTTACTCTGCACGGTGCACTCCACTTCGTTCTTTGACATTGTTTCTGGTATTTGGCTGGAGTAAACAGGCAGCCATGCAGCAATGTGCTCCTTAATGCAGATTTATATACCCTGCACTTCTTCTCCTTCTCCCCATGATCAAACCCTAATTTTGTAAGTTGCAACATGCCTGTAAAGTAGCTAGAAGATGCATAGTGGAAGGATTACTTTGTCCACCAATGTATGCAGCCACATCTGTGGTGAAGCATGGTAGCTTAAAAGGGTACCGCAACACTATCTAACTGGAATGACAAGAGAAATTTAGGTAGGCAAAACTTACTAGAACATTTGCTACTTTTTGCCCAGCAGGGTGAGTGCTATATAAGGTGGTCCATTAATGCAATTTCAATTTTTTTTCAGTGAATTTGCCTTGGAATGGCCATCGAACATCATGACAGAAGAAAGAAAACACGACAAACTTAGTCAGTCATCAGTTAATGGTGTGTGGCAGCTGTGTGGGAGAAGAGCCCATGGTGCAAGGGGCAAACCTTTCCACAGTGGCTACAGGTCATTTTGCTTTGGTTTTATCTGCTGTGTGTTTGTTTCTCTCAGTTTTCAAGAGATCAACTTTTACTAGAACAAACGTCATAGAAAGAGAACTGAAAAAGGTAAGTATTTGCATATGCAAATAGTCTCACCAAAGTTGCCTTGCAACTTAACCAATCAAGGAAAAGAAACAAAACAACAACAGTTAAGCAACACAGTTCAAGCTTTGAATAGCTCTGATCTCTTCATAAAGTAAATGTTTCAGAAGCAAACCAACAGATAAAAACGAATCATGATTGAATGTGAGGAAATTGCAATATATAGTTGCAGAATATCCGTGAACAGAGGATGGCAATTATTCACTGCACATTACTCAGTCAGCTCTAGTGAATATCGGAGTTGGAATCTGGCAAAAACACTGAGGTTAATACCACTGCTCTTAAGAAAAATGCCATATGAGCTGTACTGATCATAAGATGCAAAGGTTCTGGTTTTACACGGCATTCAAAGACAGCGCTTGCAACTTCACGCTGCAACACTGGTTCCCAACCAATCCAGAGGGAAGACTGACATCTACGTGATTACCAGCACCATTTCCTGTAGCAGCTAGGTCTTCTTGGAATGTCTCCTGTCATAACTCTGCTTAGCTAACAAAATCAGATGATGTTGCATAAAGTATGAGGAGTACATAAACAGTGTTAGCTTTATTCATTTGAAAGAAATTCTAAGAGTGGAAGTTTCAAATGATATTCACGTGAAACGTCTTTTCCCTGAAAATGTCTTTATTATATATTGTATTCAATTTATGTTTATAGACACATACACTGAGTCTACTTACTTTATGTTTGTGAATGAAAGGTTGACTTTTCAGTTAATTGTCCCTGATTTAAATCTGGGCCGACCATGAAGACGTGGCTTTTAGGACCTTTAGTTTTTCAGTATTAAATCTGTTATGGAGAGTTAAAGGTGTGCATTGCACATGCAAAAAAAAAATGTATCTATATATCTCCTTCACTGACTGTCCATGCTTACAAACTTGTGCCTTAGACTCTCTGGCAGAGAGGGAGAGAGAGAAGAGGAAGTTTGCAGTTATGGTACTGCCCCAAACACATGCTGATGTAAGGTGCTGATAGTCAGTGTGTTCTATATACTGAATGGGAAGGCGACAGTGGCTTTCCAAGTCATTTTTCTGCCTGCTCAGACACTGGTATTGGCAAAAAACTGAACTAGCTTCAGGGGTAAGTTAGAGCTGCCATCAGGCTTCTCTAACTTATGCCAGATGAAACATTCTCCTAGGAACCATTTTGTGAGTCCAGGGTCACTAGAACAGTGGTATGCTTAAACCCTCATCTTTGAATGCCCTCCTGTGTGCAGCAGAGTGTGTTGATCCAGCCCATATGGCCCTGGAAAATTCCCCTAAGTCAACACTGCTTGAAGTGCTCTTTGCATTGCTTGTGAAGTGCAAAAGAAAATTAGCTATGAATCTGTCCCACACTCTCTCTGCAGCTCTGCTTTCCAGCAGCAGTAACAAAACAATGTTGCTTTTTCAAGTTCCATTTTAATCCCATGCTCCCTATGAAGTAAGATTTAAGCTTGTAAACAGTTAATGATGCAATCAGTTATAATTCTTTTCGTCAGCATCATTTTAAAGGTGTATCTTTAAAAAAAAAAAAAAAAGGACCACAGCTCACAGGTTGGTATATTACTGAACAGAGATCCAGATCACTACCAACAAAACTTTCTCGCTCTGTAGATAGCCAGACAGTACAGCCTTTGAAAAAGACTGAAGAGCATGCTAGAGAGATGAAATTTTGGGGTTTGTTAGAGGACCAAGCTATGTCGCTGACTGGCCACACTACGGCATCTGGGAAAGAAGACTGGTGATTGGATAAAATGGTCATCACTCAAATAATCTATACACTGTGCATTAGTCTGGCTTCCACGCCAGTACCGTACTCCGTTCTGAGCCAGAATATTAGGGTTCAAGTCCCAGAGCAGAAATGTACTGGGCCTTTCCTTCTTTGTGGACTAGAGGTATGTAGTTTGCTGAGGCTGTTGGAGTAAATTCTGCTTTAGCAACAATATAAATTGGACCTGGAAGCCCAAAATCTGCCACTGGGTTTTAAACACAATGTCGTGACCGATGAAAGGTGGAAGAGGAGTGCTGACATCAGTCAGACATAGCCAAATATCAGACCCTCACTGCTCAGTAGCCGGCTTTTATTACACATTCCAGTATGTATAGCAGCAGCAGATCTAAAATGAGAATCACTTATAATCAATGGGATGGGATTCATCTGTCCTCCTGTCCAGTGCAAATGCTGCCACTGTAATAAACAGAAATCTGATAACTTTATACTGTCAGCACAAAATGAAGCTATGATCTTGACCTGCACAACATCATCCAGTAATTTTTTCATAGCTCCTACATACTGTACTGCACTACTATGATCTAATAAGAATCTACAAGTAATTAACCGGAATTTTTTGAAAACTAAAGCCTTAATCAAATATGTATTCTTATCAGGGTTCCAAGGCAGCAATAAATTGGGACATTTAAAACACCGGGATCTAATCCAATTCGTGATCTGATCAGGGTTCAATGGTTATAATAAATTGGGACTATTAAAACTGGGATCCCTTCCAACGCTTTATTTTGTCTAAACCACAGGACCTAGCTAGCTGTGCTGCAAAGTCAGGAATATTCAATGAAAAGTAATGCCATGTTGGATTAACTCTTAGTAAATAGTGATACAAAAACACAGACGTCCCAAACAGATTTGGTCTTCCCAGAGTTGAGCTGTGCTAAAAACCAATTAATAAGATTATATCAGAGAATCAATATCACCATCTTCAGGTTTTTATTTTTTCTAAAATAATAAAAATAATACAACACTGACTAGATTATAGCACGGGCACAAAAGCCACAGGGGTTTGTTAGCAATGTGTGTGTGTAGGTTTTCAAATGTCCTGTACAGTTCAACCTCTTTTAAGGATTTGTTTTTGAACACCACAAGCATCCACTCCTCATTCCAAACAATAACTGGCTGGTTTATCAGATTGCAGCTCATGTGGCTAGTCCGGTTTTCATTTCGATTTCCAGTAACACACAAATCCTCCGTAATTAAATAAAATGAAATAAACGATGGTAGAACGGGAATAGATTTTCACTCACTAGTATTCTCTCAAAATGTTTTTCTCTCTGAATGTTTTTATTTCTGTAAGATGCATTTAGTTTGTACAGGGATCAAGCAGCTGCAAAATTAAATTTTACTTTGCCAAATATCAAAAACACATGTATTGATTTAAACTATGAGAACGAAAAACAAATGCAGCAGCCAATAAGATAAGGGAGAAGGTCTCAGCAGCTTTTGGAAGGATTCTGAAAAATTAAGAAAACTTAGAATTTTGAATGTAGAAATTGAATCTAATTAACTTTCTCCAAATTTGAGATTTGCTCTTACCTAACCATTGTGTTAAGGCCAGTTGTTGAAAATAAGGGCCAGATACTCCCTTTGCCTTCCTACCTTTTCCCACAAAAACATAATATTACTTTTTAAAATCTCCTCAATTAATTCCAAAGAGAAACACAAAACTAAGGTTTAATTAACAAAATAAACTCACTACCTCTCATAAGGAACCAATGCAGAACATTAGTTTGTACACAATGTGCCTTTATATTCACTAAGTCATATGCTATTTATTAAAATCATCCCGGTGTCAATAAGGAGCTTCATTTAGTGAAATTTTATTCTAACCTCTGTAAGATGTTTGACTCTGCTGGAAAGGAGACTTTGGTCTCAGCAGGGATACGCCAGTAAAATAACCCTAAACAAACAGGAAAAAATAGTTCTCTTTCAACTGATACTAACTTTATTTGCATTTGAAAAGAGAATAAATTACTACATGCAAAGCTCAAGTAACTAATATATTTTTCTCTTTTGTTTTATAATAGTTTTCTATATTAGGAAAAAAAAGGCAGGCCCACATGAGTCAGACAGGAAGGGTGGGGAAAAAAGCCTCGGCTTAAAAAATTACATAAATAAAATGACCAATTCTTCCAGTATTTCATAAAACTAAAACATCTTTTTTCAAAATATATAAAGATGACAATTTTGTAGTAACTGACTATGAACATACTAAAAATATGAACTTGATTCAGGTTGATCAACATTTTTTTAAAAAATCAGCATTAAACATAGATTTGCTTTTATTCCTTTTATGGGCAGATTCCAGCCTCTTGGAGCTGAGATTTAATTATGGCCAAAGTCTTTGAAGCAGGAACAAAATGATGAGTTTATTTAAAATAGGGCCTCAGTCCAATGAACCATTTGACTTGCGTTAGGAAGGACAAAATACCAGCTCAGGAAATCAAATAGCTGGGTAAGGAAAACCTCCTAATACAATATTGCCATGAAGTGCTGACATTCTTCTGTGAGGATTTAGTCAATGTGCTACTAGGAGCAATGGAAGGCTGAAGGAGGGGAAAAAAGGAATAAACCGTGAAATTTAGAGGAGGTGCTGACTTCATATGTAATTAGATACAGACAAGGCTATTACTGAGAAAGTAAGGCTAATATCCTAAATTTCCATTAACCACTTGAAACCCATAGTAACATCGACCATAACATGTAATACAGATTTTTTTTTTTTAAAAAGGGTGGTTCTTTTAGTTGAGGCGGGAGACTGAGACTCGAGAAATGTGAGCTTAGTTCCCAGCTCTGATAGAAACTTCCTTTTGGGATCCTGGACAAATTACTGAACTTGGCATATGTAAAATGAGGATAATAACATTATTTTCTTTTCCCCACCTGTTATCTTTTCTATCTACCCTGTAAGTACTTGGGGCAGGGTCTGAGTCTTATGATGTGTATTTACAGTGTCTAGCACAACGAAGACCTGATCTTGGTTGGGACCACTGGGAACTAGTATAATATAAACAATAAATAATTAGAGCTGGACAGGAATTTTTCAATGAAACATGCCAATTTATCAAACCAAACTTTTTCCAGGAATGTATCGTCTTCGTTGGGAGGGCTTTTCAGGCCAAGGAAGCAATTTCTGGCCAAAACCACAGAGAAACTCACCCCAAAACAGCCAATAATCTGGAAGTTAGGACTCGGATATGGAAAATCCAGGTTTAAGTCCTGGCTCAGCCTCAACTAGTGCAGGGACTTGAACTTGGCTCCTCCACATTGCCAGGAAGTGCCCCAATGTCTAGGCTTTACAGTCAGTAACTCTTTGGCCCAGTAAACATTTAATTATTTCTCTCTCATGCTTTTTCCATGAACAGTTACGAAAGGTCTTAGTTTCGTCCTGATGTGGAATGAAAATAAATTTCAAAACCTCAAATTCTCTTTGCAAAATGGAATTCTTGTTTTCTGGCCAACGTTATAAATAATAATAATGATGATGTTTTACTTTCATATTTTAGTGTTGGGAAGTGGTATCAAGGAAAGAAAATACCGAAAAGAATTAAAGAAGAAAGATATGGAATGGAAATAAGATTTAAATGGTTATAGCAACAGCATTTTACCTCTTCAGAGTCATATGTGCAGTCTGATGCCCAATGGACTTTACAAAATATTTTCTTGGGGTGGAATAAATACACTTTGCAAAAAGCCAAAAGAAATCCTGCTCTTCCAAGTTGAAAATGTACTTTCTATCGAAAACCACACTCCAAAGAACTCTTTTGCTGTTGGAGGCATGCCAAAAGTGCAGTGCATGCAAAATGAACCTTCCCAAATCATGCAAAGTTCACAGCTGCTAGGATGCTGAAGTGCCCTTGGTCATTAATCCTACCCACCCACTCCAAAAATCAACTACTCAGACCTCTTCCACTAACACTTGATATAGACAGCTCAGGGTCTCAAAAAAAAAAAAAAAGTGTCAGATGTGCATATGTGAGGAAGGAGTATTGGTTAGTGTGGTAGACCTTTAGAAAACCTGGGCAGTCAGCATGTAACTGAAATACAACCTCAAGCAGTCAAACTAAGTTTGTTATTTTAGGGATGGAATTGAAACTTCTGAATAAAAATTAGTCATGTAACTATTCATAGAAAGGTAAAATTAGATAGGTAATTAATATCACTTATGAAAGTTAAAATTAGAAAAGTAATTAATACTTTGCTCAAGGTTAGTTAGGAGATTGTTTTGTTTACAGTTCTGTAGGCCATCACTCTACAGTTAAGCACTTGTTAGTTCTGTCATAAATACGTTTCACTCCAAACAAGAGTGCAGCTGAAAATATGATGCTCACATTCTAGTAAATCTTTAGTCAAGCTTGGTTTCTTAAAGATGAAACAACATATGCAGAATTGCAGTTAGTCAAGTCATAGTAGCAGCGAGATCTATGGTGTAGGCTCTCCGCATGGTTTTCTTTGCCAATATGTGCATTAAAATCTTAGGCTTGAATTACATTATACATTATAGGATTACTGAATCTTTGGACCCAGTTATAAAACTCTTTACTGTCTTCCTCTGAACCATCATTAGGCGAATAGTCAACAACAATATAAAGTATTCTATTTCCTTTAAACCAGGTTGCTTATCTTGAGGCTGATTTTAATCAACCCTTCCTATCATTCTTGCACAGAAACGTTATTTGAAAATCTGCAACAGCATGCATTTTTCCTTTATCACTGATAAAAATCTTTGCTAACCTGGAACCAGCAATACAAGATAGGGTTTAAGAGTCTGTCTGTAAGTAGTCTTGACCTGCCAAACACATAGAACTATATTCTTGTTTTATTTAGAGAACTGTCATGACCAGCTTGTATATACAGCATATGTTATACCACTTTTGGGAATTGAGGTTTTTTTTTGGGGTGGTGAGGGTTAATTGTGTAAGCAGAATTAATTCAAGGACAGAGGGTGATGATTCTATTCTTTTGCATTGTGGAAGAAGAAGCAAATAAGAATCAAGTAAGTGAGTTAAAAATATCTTCTAAGTTCATCAACTTCTCAGCATACTTGCTGTTCTCCATTTCAGTCCGAACACTTCCAGGTCAGAAAGTTAAATCATTATTAGAGAAAAGAAAACAGAATGATGAAGACATCCTTACCAATTTACAGTCCGTGACTATGGTTTTTTAAAAAAGTAGTTAACACTAAAGAAATGTTAAGAACAATTATCTCATATGCAATTAGAACATTAGCCCTTTAGACATTCCTTTCTGTCTGCCAAAATTTCAGTAAATGACACTGGCCCTTTAACAGATGGGATACATACTTTTTAGCTTGCCAGTATCCTAATAAAAGAAACTGGCTTCTTTAAAATGAAGGACACATACCTCTCAAATTGCCAATATCCAAATTGGGAATCAGCAGTTTAAAATAAAGAAGGCACTCCACTGCCTGGCAAAATCAGGGACATGCGACAGCAATTTTAAAGCAAATGGCATAAATCCTAACCGACATTATTTAATTTAGCTAAGCTATCTATTAAAACATTGGGTTAGTATATCCAATATCAGAATTGCAGCAACGAGATAACCTACCATCTCATGAAATGAGTGGAATAAATATTATTAGTGACATTTAGAATCTTTTTCCAATCAAATCCTATTAGTTACCAGATCATATGACTAAAATGCATTGTACAAATAGCTTCCCAACTGAGCCATGGCATATTAAGGGAGGGTAGATGTCTCAAATGGCTAGTGAATAGCAACACAAAGGTAGGTAGAGCTGTTCCTTTAGCTCCTGTGCGTGTGACATCCCTGCAAAGAGAGAGAAGCCAGTTGCCCAGGCACACTGAGAAAGCATTTTTCTCTCAAATTCCCAATGAGCAGAACGCTCTAAGGAGGGAAGAGGGCCCTGCAGCCACAGATAATAGGCAGTGTAGGACCTCTTACATGAAAAGCACTGGTTGAGCTAAGAGACTGCATCCCCGTGATGGCAACTCTAGTCATTAACCTCTGATGTGCACCATCTACTGGAAGGAAAAAAGGGACACTTTGTGGCAATGTGGTTACACCCAGAAGACTAATCTTGATTAGTGAGAGGGAGGGAAGACTTTGCTCAGCTTCAGGCAAGGATATCTATTTTTTCCAGGCTTTTGAAAAGTGGGAACTCAGGAGGGCGGAAGCCAGAAGAAGTAAAAGCTATTAGTTTTATTGGGCTGAAAAGGAAGAAAGGCTGTTGAGGTTATGGATGGGACAGGGATATTTTATGAGGGAAAAATATAAAAAAACAGAAGTAACATAAAAAACTCTTCGGTTTACAATGGTTCTTCAGTCTCTCGGGACCTATCCTAACCTTTGGGCACTATTTTATTCCCATTGCCTTAGGGCCAATTCAGCATTTCTGTACTATATATTATTACAACATGAATCTAGAGTTTAATTCTTCTACAGTCTTAAGTGAACACAACACAAAAAAGGAGAAAACCACTTCAAGACGAGCACACCAGAGCTGCACTTAAAGCATAAAGCCTATTGACTGGCACCAGAGTCGGCCAAAGTCAGAAAAGGCCTGGATGTTGGAAACCACTGTGGGGGTTGTAGGAGGAAAGGAAGCCTGAAGGCCTACAGGAAGTTGCTCCCAACTGTCTTAGAGAGAAGATGGTGCATTGAGCTCCAGAAGTAGTAGCTCGTAGCACTGAGAGGGAGGGAAAGAGAAATGAGGCCAGGCCTCAGGGGGAGCTCCTCTTACTTTAGTAGCATTAGCCCTGAAGAGGAGCTGCTGCACCAGTCTGCGCAGAGAATGGATGACATCCTATCAGGGAAGCTAAGGAAGTAAGAGATGCTGTCAGGCAGTAGCCCATCACAGCAGCAGCCTCACAAAGGGAAAGACAGAGGACTGGCTGAACATTGTTGTCCCTACATTTAATATTAGGGAAAAACACCTTTTTCACTAGGAGGGTGGCAAAGCACTGGAATGAGTTACCTAGGGAAATGGTGGAATCTCCACCCATATTGCTTTTAGTGCCCAGTTTGACAAAGTATTGGCTGTTGTGGTCCTGCTTTGAGCGGGAGTTGAACTAGATGACCTCCTAAAGGTTCCGTCCAACTCTACTCTTCTATTATTCACTGCTGAGACCTACTGGCAGAGGGCTGGTTTGACATATCACCAACCCAGGTCTGGAACAACTACTCTGGCTTTGCCTCCTACCATAAGAGGTCCTTGCCTTCTGTTCTTTTCATCAACATAGATGTTTACATGATTTACTCACCTTTCACGTTCATCTTTCATCTTTTCTAGCTCTTCTTCTCTCAGTGTGCCATGTTTTGGATTTCCTTTGTGGTCAGCTTTCCCACCTTTCTCCTCTTTCTTCTTCCCAAATCTGATTAAAACATTAGGGAATGGTTAGGGAGGAAAGAATTAGGAGAGGAAAAATGTGCTATTTTTGAGCACAGAACAAAGCTGGCTATTTAGGCAACCATAATGTAGAGAGCTATTGCCTAGAGAAAGGGACCCATTGCAAAAGCACAACGTAATAAAATAAACTACCAATTATTCTGACTATATACCATTTATACAGTAGTTGATTATGAATATTTTTGAACCTTGAGACTTTAAAGAGATTGTGTGTTAGAGAAATTACTCTCTCTCTTCTCCCAAGACCTGAAATGAAAGGGACTGTTATGCTAAGCTATTATTACCATACATTTCAAAGCAGATGAAGGTTCTTCGTACCAGAAAATAGGCTCTGTGAAAGCAATCCTGTGTGCCAACATACAAAGTTGACCACATGTTCTGCTCCTATCAGCAAAAGTTGTCATTTGTTCACATATGGCTTTAATTTAAAGATACAGGATTGAATTTTGTTTAAAATAAAAAATAAATCTTGCTCTATTGCTAGATTAGAGAGATAGCTTGCTCACAAAAGTCCCCTTTAAATGATTTTATTTTCTATCTAATAATATACTCGTATCTGATGTTTCATTTATGAGAGTGCCCCAGAGACCCCAATCAGTCCTGGGGTTCCACCGTACTATGCACTGTATAAAGACATGTAAAACTATATTCCTTACTTCACAGAGCTTACAAGAGGTTACTGTGTGCCAGAGCTACATTTCATTTCTCGTTGAGGTAGATGCTGAGGTCGGACACATACGGCCTATGGGCTACCAAAAACTAATGACTGCAACTCCCAAATCTGAAATCCTGAATTTCATGGGTCACCAAATGAGCAGTCATTTTTATCATTTTCCAACCTTTATAGTGCCTTTACCTGAAAATTAAGGCTAACAAGGTACAAACGTTATTTCTTCATTAAGCATGCTGCCTTTTAACTTCATCAACACCTGACAATGTTTCACGTTGTCCTATGGAAGTTGGTATGTCCTCAGTGATCTTTATTTTATCCCTTTATTATCGTGCCTCCAGTGCTATAGCTGAACAACACTGCATAGACTTAAGTCGTACATCATCTGCCTCCTTTGACCAAAGCTGGAATCCTGTGAATGTCAGTCAGACTATGTTTACACTAGGAGTTCCAGGTGTGATGCCCAGCTCATACAGACATGCTCACTCTAGCGCTCAGCAAGCTCGCGGGCTAAAAATGCTAGTGTAGCCATGGTATCATAGGCAGTGGGCAGCAGCAGCACAGACTAGTTGCCCTGAGTCTGTATCCATGAGGTCCAGGTGGATTTGTCCAGGCTGTGCTGTTGCAGCTACATTGCTATTTTTACCACACTAACTTGATGAGAGTTAGTGTGAGTCTGTTTATGTGAGCTGGGACTCGGATCCCCTTGATCCAAGTGTAAACAAAGCCTCTAACTTCTAGGGTAACAATCCAGATTGCCAGCGAACTTAATCAATGGGACTGAGCACACAGAAAAATTAAGTCATTAGACACCCAAGGGCAAATCTTGCCAATAAATAAGGCATTTCCCTTATGACAGCAACCACACTCAGGGTGAGTGAGAGAAAGACACATGATAAAGATGGAAGAGGGAAAAGGAGAAGAGGTGCCATCCTGGAGGACTTGATCCTCCCTTATACGTAGTGCAGAAGAGCTCCATGGTGATTCTTTGCAATGGAATGAGGAGGCAGAATGGGCATATTGGAGTCATGGTGGGTGTGTCTATACAT
>ML685817.1:5138994-5181705 GCA_007922175.1 Pelusios castaneus | reverse complement strand
GGAGGCAGAATGGGCATATTGGAGTCATGGTGGGTGTGTCTATACATATCACATCTTACTCTGTCCTGCATCTTTGCAGTAGCAGCTACAGCCCCAAGTCCTACTTAAACCAGCAGTGGTCTGCTGCTTCATAAGATGCATTCCTCTCTTTCCGGGACCCCTGTTCCAAACACACACACACACACGTCTGACCAATCCGCCATCCTTGGTTCTTTTTTTGTAGTCCCATTTCATTCTGGTGTTAACAAAATCACAACAAACGTAATTTGCTCTTCGTGAGCTTCTAGACTCCTGTGGCCTCCAGTGACTGTGGAGCCTCATACATGTAATGAGGAGTTTTTCACAATCTGATGGGGGAACACAGCAGCCAGGAACAGATGGGTAGAGGTATGTGTATATGGGAGAGAGAGAAAGAGAGAGGGGTAAAAAGACACAGGCGTGAAAGAAGAGCTGAATGGAACCATGCAGATGTTATTTCATATAGAAATATAAGGAAAAACTAAACCATCCTAACATCTGCAGATCGGATGGGAAAGATTCTGTTTTCTAGCACCTGTATATTGACTGAAGATCTCTCATGGCAGTATCCTCAAGATGCATTTTCTCTTGAGTCCTGGCCATACTCGGACTTTGGCAGCTTGCTTATATGCTTCCTGACTACAGTTCCCCAATAGTTTCAATTATGGGTTTGTGGTGTCTAGTATTTGACTTGAGTATTGACAGATTTTGAAAATATTATTCTGGGGCATTTTGTATTGCTACATGGAGGTAAAGTTAGAGATGCAGCAAACAAAAAATGCAACAAAAAGACTGAACCCCTCTGACTTAGAAGTCATTCTTTATTGCTTACACAGGGAAATACATTTTAAAATGAAAGGACAATTTTGATCGCAATAGCTGCCTGTTTGACAGCTCTTTCACAAACACTGCTGTCTGCTGATATGGCTGCTGTTGCCACAAATTGGTAAGTTTAGATATAATTACAAACTAGCTATGGCGGGTTGGTCTTGAAGAAAACAAAATTTTCTGCTGTTTTTGGCTTCACCTTGGAGCTGTATGCGCTTACAATATTCACCTTCCATACTAAATACACAATATGTTGCCCAAGGCTGGAAAAATGTCCTGATTTTAGCCTCTTCTGTTCACTACTAAATCCTAAAACAGAATCTATTTCTTATTCTTATTATGTTTTGCAGTACAGCAAAAACCAAGCATGGACATTAATGCTATGTCTACACTTGAAAAGTTAGGTCGACTTTATGAAGTCGACTTAATAAGGTCCACTTTAAGTCAACTTAAAGTGGACCTTATTAAGTCGACTTAACAAAAGTTGACGACTTTTCAAGTGTAGACATGGCCCCTTTTTGGCCTTATTAAGTCGACTTAACATTTTAAGTTGACTTAAAAAGGTCCACCTAGGCATTACTCTGTCTCCCCACTGGCTTAAGTTGACTTAAGCGCTAGTTCAAATTAAAACGAGTGTTATTAATTCAAACTAACTTTTTCTTAATTCGACTTAAGGAGCAACTTAAGTTGAATTAAGGAAAGCCCAGTGTAGATGCAGAGTAAATTAAGTCGATTTAAGCCTCCTTAAGTCGACTTAATTTGTAAGTATAGATGCACCCTAAGAGTGTGTGTGTATAATTGCAAAAATCCAACAGCAATTTTAAAAAACACATGTACAGCATAAAACCACAAAATATCCAGCATCTTCTCTGACTGCATGTACATACTATGCCCTGAAATTTAAAATATTTGCAAAGGTCTGTGCTCTCTGGTGTGTTTCAAATTACTATGGACACAGGCTGATGAAATTAACTTCTACTTATTGTAATTTTGCATAATTTTGTGCACTCCAGGCCTAATATTTCTCTAATGTTTAGGGGACAAATTCTTTCCTTGCTAACCTCATATTAGGCCTGCTTCTTTTCCCAGTGAAGTCAATAACAAACCTCCCACTGACTTTAATGGCACAGGAACAAGTTTGTTTTCAAAACTGCATTGTGGAATTAATCAAGTTAAGATGAAAATTCTATGAAAAGTGAATGACTTTTGGTTCTGAGGTTTACAAAATCTACAGACAACAAACTGGATTACAGTAAAACCTGCCTTTTATATTCAGATGATAGATACAAGAATAAAACCATTAGTGAATAAATTTATTGCACATTAATCCATAAGAGCTCTTTTTGCTATATTGTGTGTAACAAAATTCGTTTAAAGGTAGTATCTGACAGAACTGCTACTTATTGAAATACTTACATAGCAAATGGAGGAATATAATTAGAAGACCTGAAAAATGAATAGATTGTGTGCATCCTCCTCCCACTTTGCATCTCTCTAGATTGGTTTGTATGGAATGAAACCACTTAAAATAATATAGGGAAAAAACAAGTAGCAAAGTTAGGAATTTATGTGATATTGTGATTACCTGGCGTAAATGCTTACGAAGGCAATTGTAGCAGTAAAACCATTAGTATGCTTTTCACTATAGAAGGGCAATATTCCAAATGCTCTAAGCACGCTACTCCTGCATGCAGAAGTAGAGGGATTTTCTTTACGTGACCTGCCCTCAAAAAGATGAAAATGAGTGAGTCATCCTAATGTAAAAGTCCATGTACTAATCTTGAAAACGTGTTGTACTACTCAGATGGATTTCCCTTTGCTGGTATTAGCTTTACCCATTGAAAGAAATCACCAATATCCAGCAAATAACTAAGGTATTTTCCATTAGAAACATGGAATGGGGCAACTCCTTGAATGCCAAATGTGAGAGCGTGTACTAGAATATTTATTACTGTATTATTGGCTCTGGTATATAAAGAGGGAATGTTTATATTTCTATAGTGAATGTCAAGAAATTGTGAATAAATGCTAGTGGACTGTTCATTCTGTCCATGTTTTCATCCTGTATTAAAGTTCAAGACTTTCAGCTCCTGTTCCATGGGCCAATTCTGTTGTTCCTGAGAAAGACTTCTTAAATGCAAGACCTAAAGCTGTGGTCATGGCAACATTTCATTTCTGTGCTGAACAGAACAGACCTCAAATGTGTTGATATTTGCTTCAAGGATTAAAAAGCAAGGAGGTCTATAAAGTCCCCACACTTCTAAGCAGGAGAAACATCTGCTGGGTAGAGTCCTAAGCAGCTTGATAGCTAAATTCAGCAATTGGGAATTCTTAAGTTAATTAGGTTCCCCCTATCAGTAGGTGTCACTGCAGCTAATAAAGAATTGAATTGCAAACATCTGTGGCAAAAGAAAAATAATTCAACAGGGCCCAACATGTGAAAAAAACAAACATGCACATACCCCAAAAATGCCTTGAAATCTTGACATCTCCAGAAATTATTTGGGGGGGAAAGAGCTAGAGTGATTTGTAAAGGGTATAAAACAAAAACAGCCATTTCACAACAAATGAAGAACAAAAAACCCATGCTGAGATTATTAAAGCCACGTCATTATGAAAGACTAGAAATATAAAAATAACCCTCACAATTAAATCTGAATGCCAGTAACCCTGAATGGGTAAGCAAGAAAGATAAAGATACTAATAAGGTCTGATTTTCAAGTCCACGCAGGGACTATAAAAAACTTCACAACTACCACTTCTGCTGTGTGTTTTAAGTTATTTTATCACTCGGCTTTACAGCAGGAGAAATGCTCTCAAGAAGAAATGCTATGCTTTGATTAATTAGTTTCATACATATACTTTTACACGGTATTAGACATTGCTGTAAAGAAATGTAGTGAATCAGATTAATCGTTTGTGATTGCTGTGAAAACAAATATAAACATAAAATGAGTTCGGAACAGTAATGTTAATTATATATTTGTTTTACATTTTTAGTGTTTTTCTAAATACCTAAAAGGTTTGTTATTAAATGTCTACTTATTGGACAGAAGCTAAGCAAGCCGTACAGTATTATTGCGAGTAAAGACTTTGATGAAGCTACTGTACTACAGGAACTAATATATACATATATAAGTTTCAAAGGGGTAGCCGTGTTAGTCTATTGCAGAAAAACAACAGAGTCCTGTGGCACTTTTAAAGACTAACAGATTTATTTATCGCATGAGCTTTTGTGGGAGAAAATCCCACTTCGTCAGATGCTTTGAAGATGGGAAACTTACAGAATGGGGGGAAATTAAATGCAGGGGAGTGTATGACATCGGATCAGGTCAGGCTGTAACAGCAAATCAAAATAGATGTTAGGATTCAAACACTGGGGAGCAGCATAGAGAGGAAGGTGAGATCAAATCACCTGTTGTAATGAGAGAAAAATCCATAGTCCCTGTTTAACCCCAAGGCAAACACTGCTGTCTGCTGATATGGCTGCTGTTGCCACAAATTGGTAACTTTAGATATAATTACAAACTAGCTATGGTGGGTTGGTCTTGAAAAAAACAAATTTTTCTGCTGTTTTTGGCTTCACCCTGGAGCTTTATGGGCTTACAATATTTACCTTCATCAGTAGAAGAAGCCCAGGCTTGGAGAACAAGTACACACAACTGTAAATCGCAAGTTAGTCAGAGTTTAAAATAAAGCATTATAGAGAATAATTGTAACTGTTCAGCAAAGGCAGGTACACACCTTCCTTCTCTTTCATGCCTGGCACCATCCTTTCCACAAACTAAGAAATGGTTGCAAGGCGGGAGCAAGAGGAACTGTAATTAGATTTGGTTTCTTTTGCTAGCAGGGAATGGTTACACAGACACCTTGGGATTCCCATTCAATTTGCTTTGGATCACTTTGAAAGCTGGACTGAGCATAAAACCATCTGCAGATGGAAGTACCTAAAGTAAACACATTCAAACTCTGCATTCATAGGGCTACAGAGACAAACACAGAAAGTTATGTCGAAAGATAAAACTGATCTGGCCACAAGCTAACGAATTTAATCAGGTGTGGCCCAGGTAAATGTATTAAATTTTTTGTAACTATAAATCTGATGTGAATTTTTAAAATTAAGCTCTAAGCATAGCTACATTTTGGTACATCAAAGTATGTGCATACTAACCATCTTCCATTCCATTTTGGAATTCAATTGCAGCAATATAACAAAGGGGTTTTACTGATTATAGGCAACAGGAAAAAGAAAGGTTAAGCAGGAAATGCTGATATTCAGAAGATTTCTTTCTTTATTAAGGGTGAACCAGGCTCATTAAAGAAACCTACATTATTAACATTAATATTGGTTGCTGCTTTTTTTTATACCAATATTGAGAGAATAAGGACATATTTTTTATTATATTCAGCTGTTGGGAACAAGACTAAAATGACTGAGCCTCCAGATTCAGTCTAATGGGAGTAAAACTTATCTTTTTAACAACTCTGATTAAAAACTAAAAACAAAAAAACCCACCCTCTACTTCTTTGATGCCCAAATTAGCCTCTTTTCTCCGGCATGCTGAATTAATTAGTAGATTGACAAAGGAATTAGTCCTGATAGGATCAAAGCTGAAACCATATTTACTGGAATTTAAAATGAACATGGAGCATTAACCCTCTATATTCCATGTTACATTCTACATGCAACATTACCTACCTTCTGAATTTTATGACAAAATAAACCAATAGTGCAATGTTTTTCTTGCTGAAAAGTTCCTATTTTTCTTCTAGAAAGAAAAAGACTCTTGCCTCCAAAGTTGCCACAGCAGAGAACTTACATGTAAATCTTGAA
Source organism: Pelusios castaneus (assembly GCA_007922175.1). NCBI lineage: Eukaryota > Metazoa > Chordata > Testudines > Pelomedusidae > Pelusios > Pelusios castaneus. The sequence continues at coordinate 5,176,025 of ML685817.1, read as the reverse complement.
GTATTCATTTTTACATACTGCTGATTATGTAAATTAAAAGGCATCAATAGAATGAAGCAAACAGTGTTCAGAGAGGCATGTATAGCATTTATATAAATGCTTGACTCATTAAGTTATTACTATCTTTAGCGGTCAGACAAGAAACTTCTAGTAGCAAATCTTCCAGGAAGTCTGCTTGATTAGTACTTAACAAAGAAATAATATAATATATCTTAAATGCAGAGGATCAAATTCAGAAACTAAATGTCAAATGCAAGGCCTATATTACACACCAAAGCTTAATATGTAACATTTATGTGAAAAGCAACAAAAATGGTCATCTTTGATTAAATGTCTCCTGAGCTTGGTGCTTTGGGCATTATACAAGCGCCGCTATCAGAGAATAAACAATTAAAAAAAAAGTATGTGGAAACCCACTCCCTCTACTCTTTTGAAAGGCAGGTCTTTTGCACACATGTTGCAGACTAAAGGTAGTCTAGACAGCTCCTCCACAATTTTCTCTCTAGAATCATCACCATTATCCTTACTTTTGTAAGCATCAAATCCCTCTTTTTAAATGTGGAACTTCCCCTCAGCTGAGACAGCAGCGAGTCTAGTAACTCGTTCTGTGAAGAGGATGGTAGGACATGCTCATTTAGTAAGGCAGCTCGACCACACACCATCAAAAGCCAAGCAACGCATGAGTTCCACCGGAGCCAGAAAGGAAGAGAGATCTGACAGCACACTCACACAGGTTTCTGTGTTAAAAGAGGCCATCTGCAAAAAAATCACTGGGCCAGTCTATCGAATCAACTGCATGGAATAACTCTCATTAGCTTATCTCTGTAAATAGCTTTCTCTAGCTATGTCAACACTGAGGATAAAGTATGCTTATTAAGGACAACAGTGTTTTAAGGTACTTATTTTTGGAGCAAGACAATGTATTCATATTGTATGGGGAGGGGAAGGGGAATTGTACCGTTACTAAGCGGGCTTTCCTGTGATATTAACTAACTGTAAGAAATCGGTGACATCAAAGGGTTAGCTTGCTTCTATTTCCACATTCGGCACAAACGAGTGCTCAGATCTTCTAATTAATATCTTTTTGTTTCTTGCAAGGGGCATCCATTCTAAGCAATGTTTACCCCCACATCAAGCATATCATCAAGTAAAAGCCCACAGTACTGTGGCGCAACTATGATTTACAACTTGACCAGAGGAATCAAAAATTGATTTATAGTCTGTCCAATACACCAAGCTCTATTTGCTTCTCCACTCGACTGTATAACTACCATTCTCCCATATATTCTTATAATTTCTTTCTTTCCCATACCAGTGGCTGATTTTCTCCCTTTGTTCAATACCATAGGCAAGTAATTACATCTGAAGTGAAAACAAATGCTGTTCTAGATATTAGCTTATATCGAGTTTGTAAATGTAATCCCTGTGGTAGCCCTAGAATAACATTTTCAAAGGCACCTAAGTCCAATAGTTAAAAATGACTAAGTTCAATAGTTAAAAAGGCACTTAGGAGCGTAAGTCCTACTGACTTTTTAAAGGTCTTGGGCTCTGATGTGCCTAAAAGTCATTTTTGAAACTGGGATTTAGACTCCTCAGTCACTTACGTTACTTTAAAAACGTTCCCTATTGTTTTGGTATGAAATATAACCAAGGTTACTACACATCTTAAACTGCATCGTATAATAAATCTGAATTATGTGATCAGAAAGCAACATATCAGCTGTGACATCTAGTACATTTCAACAAGACTGTCAGGGATGTTGCGGGGGTGGAGGGGAGAGGCGGAGGGACACACAGAGTTAGAATAAAGACAGCAGAATTTTGCCTATTAGGCATCATCACTCAGCTCCCTTTCTATTCCCATCAGAAGGCCAACAGCAAGATCCTCCTGACAGACCATGGGTGCCAGATCACTACAAAGCTAGGCAGATTTCACAGGAAGCCCTCCCTAATATTTCAGCACTCTAATAAGCTGCTTACCTTACTTATGCCTAATATTGAGTTAGTGGCCAAGTGAAAAAGTTGGCTAATATGCTGTTGTGTTTATTTTTTTGTCTCTTTTGGATATCTAGGATAAATCTGGATTAAGTCACAAATAAGAATGAGATTGGAGGTTTTAAGTCGAGTTCTAACTGAACATTTACCTATATGCCAAAGTTAACATAATTTGACATATTTAAAAGCCACTGGCGACCTCTGCTCAGAATATGTAGAGATGCAATCACAAACTTTTTGGATTGAGACATGCTAGTTGAGTTGAGAGAATAAGGCTTGCAAAGCATCTGCTCATATGTACTTGGCCTCATTCAGTGCTGTCATTCCCTTACTTTTATGCATTTATGTCCATCCCCATAGCAACTGTGTTTATTTCTATTAAAATATTTATATCTAATTTTGTAGTAAATAAAACTTGATTTCATTTATTTTTAGTCAGTGGTATGGTTCAGTAAATGGTACTGCACTAAGCTGTCCTCAGCATCGTCATGATGATGAAGCCTCATCCTCAGAAATCCGGGTTCTAACAAGGTTATTTCAAAGTGCAAATGGTTAAGTTAGTTCTGATAAAAATAGAATTATAGAAATGCAAGGCTGGAAGGGACCTCGAGAGTTTTTTTAAGTCCAGCCCACTGCACTGATACAGGACCAAGTAAAGCTAAACCATCCGCTACAGGTGTTTGTCCAACCTCTTCTTAAAAACGTCAGTGGTGAGGATTCCACATTCTTCATTGGATGACTACTGCCGTGCTGCACTATCCTTATCATTAGAAATTTTTTCCCAAAATCTAACGTAAATCTTCCCTTCTGCAGGTTAAATCCATTACTTCTTGTCCTATCCTAAGAGGACATAGAAAATAATTAGTCACAGTTCTCTTTATAAGAGCCCATAACATATTTAAGGACTGTTACCAGATCCCAAAAGCTGTCTTTAGGTGAGCTAGAACTACTAAGCTTAGAGGGTGCATCTACACTTACAAATTAAGTCGACCTAAGGAGGCCTAAGTCAACTGAAACTACTCCGCATCTACACTGGGCTTTCCTGAAGTCGACTTAAGCAGTTCCTTAAGCTGACTTAAGGAAAAGTTAAAGCGACGTACTAACACCACCTTTTAGGTCGACCTAATGCTTAAGGGGACCTCATTAAGTCAACCTAAGCCAGTGTAGATGCACAGTAGCCCTAAGTCGACCTCCATAGCCTCCAGTCCTTCCTCTTTGACTTCCCTCTCAGAGTTTCTGCCAAAGGAAGAGCCTGCTCTGGCCAACCACAGGGCAGGACTCACCCCGACCATCCTGCTGCTTGGGAGCAGGGCAGAGCAGAGCAGAGCCAGCATCAATGGCAGGCCCCATCCTGGAGCCACCAGGACATCCTCGGCCTGCTAGCCATTTGCAGGGACGAAGCAGTCAGCTCTCAAGTGCGAGGCAGCCATCGCAATCGGGAGGTGTATGCCTTCATCTCCCAGGCCCTGGCTGCCAAGGGCCACACCCGGGACACCCAGCAGGTCCAGGTCAAGATCAAGGACCTCCGCCAGGGTTACCAAAAGGCCTGGGAGGAGACGCTCCAGACAGGGGAAGCCCCCACCAGCTGCCGGTGTTACCAGCAGCTGGATGCCTTTCTGGGCCAGGACAGCAGCAGCCTGCCAGCCCACACCATCGACTCTGCTGAGCCCCCCTCCCTCGATGACGACCAGGAGGAGGGCTTGGGGAATGAGACTGTGGTGTAGGAGCAGGGGGAGGCCATCACCCAGCAGGAGCAGGAGGATGGCCACCAGAGGGTTGAGCAGGGGCTGCGGAGGGGCGAGCAGAGGCTGCTCGAGCGCATGCTCAACCTCATGGAGTGGCAGACCCAGTCCCCGGACCACCTGGAGGAGCGCCTGTTCTCTCAGGGCCCCGCTCTGTGCCCCAGAGGCAGCCTGGGACCCGCCTTCCAGAGGCCCCTAGCACTGGCCCCACCCCCCGATCCTCTTCACTCCCCTCAAATCCCTTCTCTCTCCCTGCCCTTCTTCACTCCCCGCAAACCTCCCAACCCCCATTTCCCCATCTGAATAAACACCCTGAACACTTTTATAAAGTGTGTCATGCTTTTTACTGGTGTGGGGACAGGGGGGAGGTGGGTGCATGGGGGGGGGCAGGCAGGGGTGGGTGATGGAGGTGATGGGGCCTGGTAGCAGGCCCACCCCTCAGTGCTCCTCCCTGTCAAAGTGGGCCCTCAGCGCATCCCGGATGAGCTGTGCTTGCCGCTGGCCCCGCTGAGTCTGGGGCAGGGTGTTGTCGGGCTGCTCGTACTGCACAGCGAGCCACTCGGCTTCGGCTTCCCAGACGTGGGGGAACCATTCCCCCCGTAGCGCGCAGAGGTTGTGCAGGCAACAGCGTGCACTGATGACCACTGGGAGGTTGCTCTCACCGAGCTGCAGGCAGGTCAGGAGGGCCCTCCAGCGGGCCTTGAGATGGCTGAACGCACGTTCAATGATGCTGCGGCACCGGTTGAGTCTCCAATTGAAGAGGTCCCTGCTGGCATCCATGCGGCCCGTGTATGGTGTAATCAGCCAGGGGAGCAAAGGGTAGGCGGCATCCCCGAAGATCAGGACTGGCACCTGCTCATATCCAATGGTGACGGTGTGGTCGGAGAAGAAGGTGCCCGCCTGCATGCACCTGTACAGGGCGGAGTTGCACAGGATCCGTGCATCGTGTGTCTTCCCTGGCCAGCCCACATAGATATTCTGGAAGATTCCACGGTGGTCCATGAGGGCCTGCAGGACCATGGAGTAGTACCCCTGGCGGGGAGGTTGACATGGTTCCTGGCGTGGTATTCTGGGGCTCAGATGGGGATGTGGGTGGCATCCACAATGCCCACACAGTTGGGGAAGCTGAGTCGGGCGAGGCCGTCGAGGAGTTTGTGCAGGTTGCTCAGGGTGATGAGGCAGGCTAGCAGGACCCGGGTGATTGCCCTGCAGACCTGCATGAGGGCGGTCCCCATGGTGGCCTTCCCAATGCCAAATTGCTGGGCCACGGAGCAGTTGGAGTCCGGGGTTGCCAGCTTCCACACGGCGACCGCCACTCGCTTTTTACGGGCAGGGCAGGTCGGAGTCGGGTGTCCATGCGGTGCAAAACCGGGGTGAGCTCGCGGACAAGCTCGAGGAAGGTCTGCTTGCTCATCCTAAAGCTCTGCAGCCACAGGTCGTCATCCTAGGTGGTGAGGATGATCTGCTCCCACCAGTCGCTGCAGAGGCACAGAGTGCAGTGCAGTGTCCGTGGCAGGTTGTTGGGGCAGCTGGGCGGGGGGCAGGCTGCCATCTTCCTTCACGTTGGCATGTCGCTGGACAGGCCTGCTCCACAGCCGAAGAAGCCTTACCACTAGCTGGCAGGTGTCGCTCAGCTGGCCAACAAAGCGCAGGAACAGAGGCAGATCCATGACCTGCTCAGGCTTTGAGGTTCCAGGCACAATGGGAAGGGGTGAGCCCACTTCCTGTTTTGAGGGCGTGGCCGGGGGAGGGGAGACCTTCTCTGCTGCCACACTTCCCACAATGCACCCCTCCAATGCCCCCCAAGTCAAATGATTTGGGGCTTTTTGCCTGGGACTCTCCATCTTGAAACAACTTCAAGCAAGATCGGGGCCCTTCCTGGTCTCAGGCAGAGGCTGTCTGTACAAACATCTGACAGGTGAACACCTTGAGCATAAAGTTCTACTATGAGGTCGGTTTAGGTAGAGAAGAGAAGGAGAAGAGGCAGATCCATGACCTGCTCAGGCTCCAAGTTGTCAGACACAATGGGAAGGGCTGAGCCAACTTCCTGTTTTGAAGGCGTGGCCAGGGGAGGGGAGACCATCTCTGCTGCCACGCTGCCACACTTCCCACAATGCACCCCTCCAACCCCCCCAAGTCAATTTAAGAGTCTAGTGTAGACTCTCTATGTCGACTTGGTAAGGTCAACTTAATAAAGGCAACTTACTACAGTTGGCTTAGCTTTCCAAGTGTAGACATAGCCTTGGTTAGCAGCTAACTAAACTAACTTTATACACTAACTAATACTGCTTCACCCAGACAACTGGCAAAACAGTAAGAACCCAATTCTCAAACTAAATCCAAACTGAAAAAAAGTTGTGGACTGAGTCTAATTTAAAGTAGATCTTGCGAGCAGTACTCATGTCTTCCATTTTATTTGTACAGCAGGCAGCACAATGGATTCCCAATCCTTGTCAAATCAAAACAAACAATCAAAAAATAATAATACAACTAGAAAGAACTGAGAGTTGTTCTGCTGCTCTTGTTTTGGGAGATTTAAGTCCGGTTTAGACTACACAGGCAGGTTGATGTAAGCTGCCTTGTGTCGACTTAACTGTGGAAGTGTCTTCACTTAAATTTAGCTCCATCTGACATGAATGCCTCTCTGCAGCAATTCAGTAACACCACTATGCTGTGTGGCGTAGAGTCATAGTCAATGTAATTAAATCAATGCAGTGTCAGTGGAGACACTGTGGCCTAGTCTACACTGATTGCGGCAAATTCACCACCGTCAGTTCGCTCGAGCGGTCAATCAAGACACGCTAAATTGATCTGGACTTTGACGCAGTAACTCCAGCCCTGTAGGAAGAGTAACACTAAGTCGAACGGATGGCATTTTTGTTCAACTTAGTGTAGACAGGGAGGTAAATGGGAGTTACTAAGTCAAAGGAAGATACACAAGGTTTTTTTATGTACCTTGCATATCTCCCTTCGACTGCCGCTGAAAAGTGCCGCCAGTGTAGACTAGGCCTGCGTTACTTATGTTGACTCATACTGGTCCTCAGGAGCCATCCCACAATGCCCCAAACTGATAATAAAAGCAATACAAGGGCTCCTGGTAAGGATGCTCACCACTGACACTAGGAGCCAAGTGTACAGACGCACACAAACGATTTAAGAACCACAGTGGCTCTGTGCCATTGTAAATTAGGTCAACATAGTCTTGTAGTGTAGATATGGCTTTAAAGTTAACAGCTGGACTCAATCCTAGTGGTGCATGACACATCTGCTGCGACTTCATAATGGATTCTGCACAGTATCGATCAAAGTAGACAGGAGCCTGTCATGGACACAACAAAACTTGGACAGAGCTTGGGGAAGGGAGAGGTGGTCGGGAGGAGAAAAGGGAAAATGCAAATCACTAGGTCTAGAATAGGGGGTCTAGAATAGGGGGAAATCAGTTGCAGAACTGACTGCACTTAAACCAAGAGGAAAAGGGGTCAGCAGTTAATTCCCTTCTTCTTTACTTTCTTTCCCCTCCCTTTCACACTCATTTCTTTCCTCAGCTGGAGGGATGCATCACAGGAAGAGCTGGTAGCCAGGAGAGCCTCCTACTTTTCTCCCCTCTGTGGAGTCTGGGGCCATTTCCTGCAGGGAGAAGACAAATACCAGTTCTGACTGGAGCCTTCCCTTCCTGGTGTTAGCTTTTGGGAGAGGCAAGGCAGAGACTAGGGGGTGAAGAGAAAGACTAAGAGCAAGCAGTGAGTATTTCAAGTTGAGGATTCTCTCTGGCACTCCCTGCTAAATCTGCCAGTTCCCTCTGGTACTGGGGTTGAGGACTCAGAAGAAAAGGGCTTAGTTAAGCAAACAGGTATGCATTCACCATTTACACAATACTACCGTGACACTTCCACTCAAGGATGACATAGTGTATCTGTGGGTGACCAGCGCACTGACAGCAGAGTGAAGTACAATCTTACAGTCCTGGAAGCCAACAGTACTCTTTTGATGTTAATTGGAGCTCTCCCCAAATTAACAAAAACTACCCCTTTTATAAATCCCTTATAACACTAATTAACATCAAACTACCCATTACCATATTCACATATCCACTATCTCCATACTGGCTCTTTACATTATAGCTTATTTAAAGTAATAGCCGCACCAATGCCTTCCAGTACTATCAATATAGAGAGCATTTCAATAAATTTCACAATTCTCCAAAGCACTCATTAAAAACCTTGCTCAAACCAGTTATTCTCAAAACACAGTTGCAACATAACCTGGATCATGCCCTTGCTGACATCGATTTTCCCATCTTATTGTCTCCAACTTAGCTCTTCACACACTATAACTCAATTTCCCATGCTCCTCTATGCTTAGGCTAACTTAGGACAAAACCTAATTTCTCCTTAACGTAGGCTACACTAGGACACACTTCCTTGGTGTGCTTTACTCAATCCCATGCACTTCCTGACTACAGTCCTGGTCAGAGAAGTTTGGAGGGTGTGGAAAAACCAGTTGTCATATGAATGTTACATAAGAGAGCCATTCAGGTTCTAAACTTTATAAAACAATTAAAAAAAAAATCTACCATGTCATCCTTGGCTTTTGTTTTTTCTGTCCCCCTGAAGTTCACTTCTTTTTCTTTCTGCTATTCATAATGCTGCTCCTACCTATTACAGGCTGACTAGAATTTCTAAGTAGAAAGCTGGACCACTAGTACACTATGAATAATTTTGGTGGGGATCTGAAAGATGTACACAGAAGGGGTTTTGCAGCTAAGGGAGACTCTTCCTGCCTCAGTGTTGAAAAGTCTCATGGCATTTCTTAAAGCCCAGCTGCTGGAATCAAGAGATTGCACAGGAATCGCCACACTTTTTGAAAAGGTAGGTTAGTTTCTAGTCTTTGTGTTTATGGAGACCAGCCTGAAAATGTGAAGTGTGTGTACCATAAAGGCTCAGAAACCAGGGAACAAAGTAAAAGACCCCAACATTTATTTTAAAAAAATCTCACTGTTTTCAAGCCAATCTCATCAGTTTTTGAGGTTCCAGGTTAATGGTTTTTGAATTAGTAAAGTTGGCAATATGGCCCCCCTCAGCCAAGCCACATGTTCTGCTCCCCTTCTCTGCCAGCCCATGGATTTGGCTGGGCTTGAGCAGAATTGAGGGCTTCTGCAGAATGGGGCTTCTTGTTAGAAGTCACTGGGGCCTCGACAGTTGTAACAAAGACAGGACAAAACAGTGGTTTTTGTAAAACTGGCAGGGGCACTAAGGATATCCCCCATTCTCAGGGAGACATGTTCATCTTAATGTCTAAAGCACTTCACACCATTCAGAAAGTTTCAGAAACTTCCATTAGGCACATTTTATTATATCCATTTTAAAAGTGAAAAAACAGAAGAGAGAAGTGATTTGACCAAGGTCACATAGAGTTTTAATTGTATAGCCAGGGAAAGAATTCAAGAGATCCTAGACTCCCACTCCCTAGTCCAACCAATAGATATAGTTGCTTTTTGATTGCATAGCTGCTTTCTCATTGCTATCAGTTTGCTGAGCACCTCTTTTCCCTATTATTAATTTTTCCATTTTCTAAACCTCTCTGGTCATTCATTTCCCCTTTCCCTCCTCTCTCTTCCTCCATACCATATTATCATTTATTTTACAGTGCCCTGAAATGTGGCTGTGAAGTATACTATAGAAATACACATTCCTCACGTTTGAACATTTTTGCTGGGGACTCCACAAGAAGGGATCAGTCTTGGAAAGTAGGAAAACAGAGTTCCTGATCCACTCTCCAGCAATGAGTATAGAAGAGGGTGAAAGGGAGATAGGAAAAACAGCAAAGGGAGGGAAGATAGGCAAAGAAAAAACATTAAAAGAAGTCACTTTACGATCCACAGTGAATTTTTGAAGTTTAGCCATTACTAATTCCAACCCCACAGTCTTTTATATATGTGATATTTTAGGTGTAATGCAGAACAAAAGAAACAAACAAAAGATTTGTTGTAATAATTTGAAAGATGTGTTTCAGTATAATAAATAATAGATATTTTTGCATTTTTAACTGTCAGAATCAGGCTGCATGATAAACAGTACCTTCCCTCCCTGGTCATAACCATGGAGCTATTGCACATTTCTAATTAAACATAGCAGAATGTGGTTAATATCATTCCCTACAGATTTATTATTAGTCTGTAGCCTCTTTTTAGTAGAATTCTGTTAGTGTTAAGGTCTACTGGAGACCAATCACAAGAAGCCACAGGGAGGAGAAATCTGTCTGCCTGTCAAAACAATGGCTATCAATTTTAACTATAAATACAATTCCTTTAAATATCTTGGTGGTAGCAGAGATTTCAAGTGATGCATGGGTCTGGAGTGATATTCTAGTGAGCTAGAAGGGCTTTGGGAAAAACAACTGCCTACATGACACAAATGCACTATGATTTTTCAATTTAAGTCCAGGAGAATCAGTGTCTAGCTTTTTCAAACTCCTTTTGGGATATTTTCCCCAGAAAGCCTTACACAGAGCTTCCTGTTTTAAAGAGTTTAAAGGAGACAACTTGACAAATCTGTCTCTAGCTCATTTCTATAGCTGGCTTCTTAGCAAAACATTTAGACAGTTACGATGTTACTAAAAGGAAGAGGAAATAATGAAATGATTGAAAAATAATGCATAAAAAACAGTTAGCTGAAGGTTGCAATGACACTGTTCACTAGAAGAACCTAATTTAGGATAGCATTCTGGAGCAGAGTTAGCTCTCTGCCCTTTGATACAAGCATATAAGTCTCATTAGTATTATTACTAAGAGTTATACAAACATTGAGGAGAACATGCTCCCATGTATTTTGCAGGAGATTAACTGCTCCTCATTTTGGGTACTGAGGGAGGTACAGTCTGTCATTCTCAGGCAGCAACTCTGCTAGTTAATTAAACAAGAACATCTGTTGTCAATCTCAAGAGGGAGCTCTTGCCACGGTTGCCACAAAGACAATTGTGAAATGTCAAGAATCGCAAGAAGGGTGATGGTGACACTAAAAAAGTACAGCAGATATATTTCAATCTCTCTTTGCCCCAACTCTGCGCTACTAAATTTATTGGACTTTAAAAATAATTATTAGTAATCAAATTGGTTAATTACAGCTGCGTTTAAGCTTTGGCGAGAATGACAAAGTACCTTCCATGGACGAACTTGATATATGGTAGGTTTGGACACTAGTTATTTTCTCTTGTGGATAATCAAGAACTGCGTGTATAAATACAAACTGGCAAGACTTGCAACTCTCTCGTCACTTTTCGTGCCCATAGATTGACCAATCAATACGGTAAAAGCTGAGGATTATAGCATAATCACAAGAGATCTCTGGCATCTCAGTAACAGAGCTGAAGACACAGGAGGACTTGTCCATCTGCGATACACAATACATTTTCTCATCAAACTCTGAAGGAACTAGGCCGCACATATTAAAAGCTTTTCTCAGTGCCTACTTTGTATACAAAAATAAATCTCAGATGCAGTCAGGCTAAAAACTTTATGACTACACTACTATTACATGAATTATCCAGTACTGCTATATATTAGACACTATATTTCACCAGTGTATTTCAGGTATCACTTACCAAATACATAAGGTTTCAATAAATTATTGACATTCGTATCTATTTCTTTAATACCAAAGAAGCCCTGAATTTTTAGCTAACAGTCAGATAAAGTCATTTTAATAGATAAAGGCATGGAGAATTTGTAGAAGAGAACTTAAAAATATGAAGTACTTTCGTATTGTTAAATATATTATTAACAAGGTATCATAAAACAAAACAAACATTCTAATTTTAGCTAGGTTACCCCGGGTCCCAGAATTCTTTCTCTCCCTGTGTTATCTTGCCCATTATGCACTGGTTTCTTGACACAGATCTGTTTAAAATAATTTTACTGAATTTGTTAGCAAAGTTCATAATGACACCCTGCCATTGTTTTCCATGAAACAATACCCTGAAAACTCTAATTTCTCTCTCCTGCTTTCTTAGTTAGATGTAATGCTATCAGGGTTACCTTTGATTTCTGTTTACAATTTCCCACTTTGCATTATCTGAGATTTCATTTGTTCATTTCATTTTACTATCTCTGATACCGACATAGTGGTGTTAATCTCTATGTAGAGACCAGTCACTAGGAGCACATAAAATTGCCCAATTATGCACACAATTTACTTCACAAAAAAGTAGTAAAGTCTCTAATAACGTGGAGATTACAGCACACAGGATAGAGAAGTTCAGACAATTTTTAATGGGTTACATGGTATGTCAAAATAACTGACAGGAAAAATCCATTACTACTATAAGAACTGGAAGAAATAGTACTGATAAATACCAAAGCTGGTCAAACTATCTGTAAATAACATAATGAATTCATTTAGCATTTTTTCTATCCCAAACTATCCACAAATCAATCATGATTTTCCTGAATTTGTTAGTTATCGGTATTTGTTCATCAAATCATTTATATGAACAAATGTTAGCTTATGGATTATCCATGAATTGTACACTATGGTTAGTCATCAAATTGAGCATTTTGGATAGCTAGCATTTTGGTCACATGGTATTGTTTCTGCTCCCTGATTGGATGATCTAATCTTTAGAAACTATTACCCTAATCATTTCATTTCTTGATTGAACACATTTTGGCTATGGGCCCAAAATTTGCTGTATAAGAACAACTGTATGAACAAAGTTCAGCCATACAAATGTTTGTGAGCAGGCTTTTATACTATTTGACCAGCTGTAATACATTCATTCACAGTTGATTAATTATATCTTTTTGAAACTATGTAGGCTGGAGAACAAACCAGAGTCCTAATCCTGAAAAGATTTAACCACTTGCTTTCAATTTCACTGGATGTCCCCTTGATCATGTATTATGAGAAGGGTAAAAGTAGGGCCTGATTACCTTTTCTATATGATTCATTATTTCATCTCTCTCTAATATCCCCTCCTCTTTATCTACTCTAAACAGCTCAGCCTTTTTACCTTTCTTCATATGGAAATCTTCCCATGATTAATACTTTCTTTCATCCTCTTGAGCCCCTAAATTTTTTGCTATATCTTTTGAGGTAGCCTGACCAGACATGAACACAGTATTTCAGGTGAGGACATACTACTGATTTATATAATGCTATTATATAACTCAAGCTATCTGGTCTCAATCTTTTTCTTTTCTTGGTTGGGGACAGGGGCTGGGAATGAAGTCCTTGTTATCCTTTTCCCTCCAGTCACATAATTTCCTGTCACTTTCTGCTTCACTCTTTCAACAGTCGCTGCTGAAGTATACCACTGTCTCTTTCCCAGATGCTTCTGGATGCGGGATGTTCTCAGAAGCACATAGCCTAATAGTTTTTGGAGGAGAGGAATAACAGAATACAGAAGCATGAAGCAAAACTTGTGGTCAAACCCATAGACCTGAACTAGGTTACCATAACTGGAAAGTTACACAGCTGGAAAATAAAATCTGCCGAGTTCAGCCACAACAGCTGGATTTAACAAACACCTCTTCTGTGCTGCCAGATACTCTTTCCACAACAGAAACCCAGGGTCAAATTAAGGCAAAGGCTTTAGGGGCTGTACCCCTGGGCCCTGACCTAAAGAGGCGCCTTGTGGCCCTGCCAAAATCTGGCCCTCGCTGAGCCACCATAGGCCTGACCCTCCACCCCTGTAATGCCGGAGGGCTCCCTCAGCCCCCGACTATGCCCCCCAGCACTGGCTGGGCGAGCCCGCCTCGCTCCCAGGCTGAGTACACTGTGGTGGTGGGAGGGGGCCACAAGAGTGGGCAGCCCCGGGGTCCCCAGGGCCTTCATCTGGCCCGGCATATACCTAGCTTACTTCTCTAAAATGAAGGTAATGATAAAATCAACTTTACCACATTAGTTGGATCCAATGTAAATTTTGTGGAAAGACTCATTGGGCTTTAAGTCCAGGAAGGAGCACCATAATCATCTAACCTGACTTTCTGTACACTGCAGGCCACAGAATCTATCCCATCTGCTCCTGTAAAAGGCCCATAACCTTTGGCTGAGCTACTGGAATCCTGATTTAAAGACTTAAAAAGTTACAGAGAATCCACCATTTATTCAGCTTCAGACCAGCAAGTGGCCCAGGGCCCCATGCTGTAGAGGAAGGCAAAAAAAAAACCCAGGATATTTGTCAATCTGACCTAGGGGAAAATTCCTTTCCTACCCTACCCCAAATCCTGAGCATGTGGATAAGACCCATGAGCCAAACACTTGGGAAAGAATTCTCAATAGTAATTCAGAGTCCTTCTCATCAAATGTCCCATCCCCACTCACTGGGGATTTTTTGTCAAGGCTGGTCTGACAGGATTTATCTTTTGTAAAACCAGGTTGCATTTTATCCCAATTATTATCCCAATTACCTGTATGTCCTTAATGAATCTGCCTTTCAAAATTTGTTCTATGACCTTACATACAACTGAGGTCACACTAATGGGCCTGTAGTATCCTGGATCACTTTTTTCTCCTTTCTTAAATATAGGTACAGTATTTGCAGGTCTCTAGTCAGAGAGAACCATCCCTGAGTTTATGGATTCATTAAAAATCTTGTTATTGGGCTTTCAGTTTCATGTGCCAGTTCCTTTAATATTCTTGGGTGGAAATGATCTGGGCCCCCTGATTTGGTTCTATTAAGCTGTTTGAGTTTGATTTCCACGTGGATGTGGTAATTTCTACTTCCATATCCTCATTCCCAAAAACTGCAACAGCCACCTTACCATTGTCCCGAAGTGCCTCATTACTCTTATTAAAAATGGAGGCAAAATACTTATTTAGCTGCTGGACTACATCTAGATTATCTTTAATCTCCACCCCATCCTTGGTGCTTAAGTGGTCCCACTTCTTCTCTCCTTATTTTCTTTTTATTTACATGGCCAAAGAACCTTTTACCATTGGTTCAATTTCCTTTAAAAGATCCAGATCTGCTTGGCTTTTGGTAGACAGAACCTCACTTTAAGCACTGTAGCATCATACAAAATACATGGCAATGAAAAATCACCCTTTGTGTGTGTCATGTGTGATCTGTATTATTTAGTAACAGGTTGACATTCAGAAGTCTCCGCAGTTGAGATAGTTCCTCAGAAATACCATGGAGGCAGAATAGAAAGTCTGAGAGCTTAAATGCCTGGACAGTTTAAGAAAGTAAGTAACCTAAGGATTTAACTGCATTAAAGTGCAAAACATGCTTTTTGCCACCTGAACACAAAAGGACTCAGATGTAATTTCTAGATTTAAATAATAAAAGGACAAAGAAAATAGTACACCAGAGAGGAACAAGTCTCTTATTTATGTCATTTCAATTTAAACAAAATACAGGAGGAGAAAATACTTCAACTGAACTATTCTCAAGGAAGGAAACACAGGAATTGCCAACTCCTGACCACCAGAATGGTGACACCCAAGGAATCAGATTTATTTATATTTTGACCTTTAATTTTAAATTGTTTTATTTACTATCTAGTAGATGCCAATGTATCTATACAACTGAACAGAAAAATGAATAATGAAATCTGAACGATAAACTTGCTGGGAATTCCCTTCCCCATCCTCTAGTAGTAGCTGCATTGTTTTGTGTGTGCGCACGCATGTGTTGGGGAGCAGGCATTTAAGCACGGCCTTTTCCTCTCTATTTG
Organism: Pelusios castaneus; assembly: GCA_007922175.1. Lineage (NCBI taxonomy): Eukaryota > Metazoa > Chordata > Testudines > Pelomedusidae > Pelusios > Pelusios castaneus. The sequence continues at coordinate 5,160,614 of ML685817.1, read as the reverse complement.
GCTCCAGCCATGGCATGTTCAGAGGAATTTCATTTCCCTGCGGCAGAGACAAATGACACCAAAAAGTCTCTTTCACTCTAGTCGGTCGTTTTTTCCCTAGTATTTCTCATTTTACAGAACAGCTGCACAGAACTAATTCAAATATTATGCTTGTCCTGCCGTTAACAAGTAATCATACCAACAATACTCATTCTGTCTCTCCTGTCATCGGAGTTAGATACCACACAGCCGCATTACTTCCCAGTATCTGACAAAGATAGGGATCTGGTTGAAAGCAAACTGGCTGCAATTTAATCTCGACAAGTCAAAAGTGATGACTGTCTGCCAGGGAAAGTGTTGAGATGAATGGGGAAAGGCAGCGTTTGCTTATCTGCAGTGTGGGGTTGTCTGCATTTTGTCAAGATGGTTCACAGCCTTATAGCACTAACGTATCCATTACCACTCCCGGATCCCCCAGGCATAGTGGTGGTCCACAGTGCCCTTCTACAACAGACTGGGATCTCTCCTCTCTAATACAGGCCTCATAACTCATTCATACCTTTGTCATCTCCAGGCTAGTCTGCTTTAGGATCCTTCAAGGGGATAAGGTACCTCTACACTGCAGTAAAAGACCCACGGCATGGCTGTAGCTGACCTGGCTGCAGTTGATTCCCAGGCTTGCAGGGCACTAAAACTGCAATGCAGCCTGCGCTTGAGTATCTACTCTACAATATTATAGGTCTGCTGCCCAAGCCAGCTGGCCTGAGCTTTGAGACTCTGCACCACAGGTTTATCACCATAATGTATAGTTGGACCATAAGAAGTCAGCTAGCACAGACTGCCAGGGCTTGGGTGGAGCTACGAGCACATAACAAATCTGATCCAGACTCTGCAGTGACTCACTGCTCACTTTCGGGTACCATTCAGATTGGTGGACCCTGGCCACGCAAGGAACTGCTTTTCACTTAAGAGTCCATCGCAGCAATTTAGAGCAGCTGGGATGCTCTGTTTTCTGAGACTCACTTTCTCACTTAAGGACCCACCTCTGTGGAACTTGATGCTCTTCAAGATTTGCCAACTCCTCCCAAAGTTGCCAGGCCCAGAGTTAGGTGATTTTCCGAGCACAATATAAGATTTCTTTTTTAATATTAGCAACTCAGGGAGAGGCAAGTGAATGTGCTATATTGCTACAGCAGTAGTGCTTATGCTGATGATTATGGGCTGGTTTATATTTTATAGTTTCTAATTTTCTCATAAAAGCAAGTACATACCATAGTAACTGCTTTTAAGTATTACTAAATACGTTAAGTGCCCCTGACCTCCTTCTCGGAAACAAAGCCAGTCATCGAAGACAGATAGGCAGTGCTGGAGGCTGAATTCTTACTACACGAGTGGCACCACTTTGAAAGTATTGGACCTAGAGATGTCCTAGGCTATATCAACACTAGAAAAAGTTAGGTTGGCTTTGTTAAGTCAACTTAATAAGGTCAACTTTAAGTCGACTTAAAGCCGACCTTATTAAGTCGACTTCACAAAGTGGACTAAGTCAACTTAACTTTAAGTCAACTTAGTCCACTTTGTTAAGTTGACCTAACCGCCCTTAAGTCGACTTAATAAAGTTGACTTAAGGGCTACTCCCCGTCCACACCATCCTTAAGTCGACTTAAGGAGTCAACTTAAGGCTTAAATCGACCTAATGGGTGGTTCTTATTAAGTCAACTTAAGCTTTCATTAAGTCGACTTAAGGAATTTCTTAAGTCGACTTAATGGAAGTCTGGTGTAGACAGGGAATAATTTAGGTCAACTTAAGCCTCCTTAAGTCGAGCTAAATTGCTAGTGTAGACACAGCCCCTAGACATCACCATCATGGAAACAACATGATCTCTCCACACCATCTTGTGGCCATCATTCTCAATCCCTCTGAGTAAGATGCTGGTTTTACTTTTCTTAGTTTTTAAGGCTTTAAGCTAACTATAGAAAAAATGAAACTTTTAAAAACACCCTGCCCGATGCTATATTTTGCTTTAATAGTGTGATAAAGGCACAAATGAGAGTTCAGTCTCCTTGAATTGGTGGAAATTGGAGGTCGCCTTCCTCCTTTTGCCTTTGAAAAACACCCTCTTCAAGCTTTACAAACTGATGAAGGAATTTGCCCCTCCATGGCAAAGGGTGACAAAATTTCAAAGCTCTTATAGCATCCAACAAAAGCCTGCACTTTGCCTCATAAGGCAGTGATGCTTTTGAAGTGGTAGCATCGTATATTAATTAATCTGCACTGAAGTGAAATTCATTAGTAAAAGCAAAGAGGAAAAGAAAGGTGGAACCTGGACCCCCAAGGCACTTGCAAAATCTTTGCTATATCCTGTCCTAAGCCCAGCAAACATGCTTAAATACTTGGAGCAATCTGACTAAGTGAACTTCACAGCCAGTCTTTCAGTTATAAAATTTTACACAGGAATTCAAGAGGGTGTGTACTGTTATTTAACAAGCTATTAGCAGTATTACATAATGTATTGAACAAGAAGCTGGAATTTTTTTGAGCGCTACCATCAAGAATAAATATCTATTGAAACAATGGAAAACAAAAATCAGAATAAAACTAGGCTATTTTTTTCTGACATTAATTGTCTAGTAGAGCTGTTTCATACTGTGAGGAAATTGTGCATGCCAAGGTTGAAACCATGTAAATATTTAAATCTGCAGCTACCGCTTTTTCATTCCAGCTACCTGTACCATCAGAAATTTCCTGGCTTTTTCAGCTGAACTCTTCTATAAAATAATGCACATAGGACCTAGTCCACAGTTCAGCTGATTCCTGCAGCTAGCAAGAGAGCGATCTACGGATTTACATACATATAAGACCATCCCCTGTTGACTTCTATTGTGTCCCTCTTTTAGTTTGAATGTTTCCATGGTAGATTCTATTAGTCCAGTTCTTAATGAGAGAATGACTGTGCCTCCACATGAGCCTGACAGCCAGACAAGTGATACTGTCCTTGGACAATGGAGATGGACAAGCATGTCCAGAACACCCTTACATGATTCCTCACTAATAGCATCCTTCCTGCCCCTCCATGTTAACTCTGTTGGAGGGGTAGAATTATCAAGCGCTCCATAGAACCAGTGGAAATCAGACAAAGGTGAAGTGGTGCTGGCCATTACTGGGAGTACTTGCCCAAGCACTGCCCTCAGGCCTCAGTCATCTTTGTCGCCTTGGTTTCCCAGAACCACAACTCACAGGAGGATCCCACCACTCAGATTCCCACCCGCCACTAATCCCAACATCTTACATTTCATGTCCTTCCTGTGGGCCAACAGCAATAGCTGGTTAAGTAGCAGTAAGTGGGTTAAGTTTGTCTTAAGCAGAACCTGACATCCCAAATGATCTCGGTAAACAATCAATGATAAATACTTAAATGTACTATTGCAGAGCTCCTGCTAATACAGGAGCAAGAAGAATACTAAAAGCACCAGTTAGCATCATGGTTGATGCATGTGGGGAGGAAAACAAGATATTTTAAATTTAAAATTGATTTTTTAAATTTAAATTAAATACAGGGTGTCCCTTGTTTTTTAAAAAATATTTAAAATTATATTTGAAATTGACAAGCAATGCTAAGGACTAAATTTATTCTGATCAATTAAAATGATTTAAATTAAATACAAAAAAACCCACCTATTCAGCAGTACACATTTCACTGACAAGTTTTAAAGAAAGTCAGACTACTGAACTGGTTAAAGCACTGTAACCAGAATTTATTGAAGAGCCAAAACAGCTTTTGACAGCAGTAGCCTTTTCTGCAGGTGCAAAGAGAATATTTTCTTCATTTCTGTGTATTTAATTAATTCAGTTCAATGACAAATTCATTCAAAGTTAAGAAACCAACTGGGAGCTGGAGAAGCAGAAAAGTGGGTTGAGAGAATGAGATCTACTAGTTCTAAAACTCTGAAGGTTATACCAACCAAAAATAAACATTTCCATTCACTAACTACAGATAACACTTCCTTTGATTAATAAAGCAGTTAGTTTTAAATGCAAAATATGTTTTGATAAACCTTTTTTCTTATGTATGTATGTATCCAGCACATCCAAGGTACTTTTAGTTAATAAAAAAAATTGCTCTTTCAATGTATATTTGATTGATTTTGAGTTTCCATCCAAATAGAGCTTGACACAAATCACAAGTAAAAAGTTAATTATCCAGTAAATAAGAAATACATCATTCACCATTTTCTAAGATTGTAAAACATGGAAAAAATATGAATCTGAATAAAGCTACATAACTGCTTAAATAAATGTGTACAGTTATAGCATATCCTATTGGGGAGCAAAAAGAAGCACCATATTAGCAAGTAGCAAAAGTAAAAATGCAAAACACAATTAAAATAGATTATTTAAATCAATCCAACCTCCACATAAGCTTGTCAGACAGCAAACACATGAGTGAGCATAGTAACTACTACTGTTAGCGTTAACAGTAGGGGATCAGTTCTGGAGCCTACATAGGCATCCTGATGCCAGTCAGGGTGCCTCCATTCCAAATTTTAAAAAAAAGAAAAGAAAAAAAAGATAAAAATTTGGTTTTCAGATAATGTATACAAAGTTGAAGCCCATATCCCACAAAGAAAAAAAGCATAATAGCTTCTTTTAAATCATCACCCTTACATCTTATGCACTTAGCCCTCCACAAGTTCAAGAACACAGGACAAAATGGAAGAGATTAGAATTATAAATGAGAGCTGTTCACTTTTGAATGTTGAACAGTTTGGTAATGAGTCAGTTAGCACCAGTGGGAATTACAACCTCCATTGACAGAAGCAGATGCAGAATACAACAGGCAACGGAAGAAGCGGATACTTGGAGATGAGCAGTGGCACTCTCCATGGGAGCAACTCACTCACTGGATCTGAAAAAGGACAGAATACTTCTCCCCACTCACCGTAGGCAATGGTGAAGACAAGGCAGCCACCTGGGACCATATCCCCCAGGCAGGGATGAAGCTGGCACAAATATATAAATATTTGTCTTCTTGGCTATGAACATATTTGAAGATTCACATAATTATGATATGTAAATATCTACATTTTCCAACCCTTCCTTATTAAAACTGGAATCCCAAGCAGGAGACCTCCCTCTGTCCTCATTACAGGCCTGATTCAGTTCCCATTCATTTCAAAAGGGTGCTAGATGAGCCCTCTAAACCCACAATGTCTCTCCCTACCCCTGCCAAAATCAGCCCAAAACCCAACTCTTCTTTTCCAGGGTCACACATTACAACACACAGTATGTAACACTTGGACTAGGAATGCTGGGAAACAGAAGTTTTGAAGAGCTGCAAAAAGGGAGCTTAAAATGAGTGTGTGTTTATGGGAATCTCCCCCCTACTCTTTAAGCACACAGATTTCTAGATTAGATAAGTACAAAACCCACAGCATTTCATTATGCAATTAGTCACTCTAGTGGTTATGGATGTATTGCTCCAATGGTCCTAATTTTCAACAACGGCTCCTAATTTTAGAGATACAACTGGTAACGTTAATTAACTGGCTACTTTGGGCTGCTCATCAGGCTGCTAGATGTTTAAATGCTACCAGTTAAGCCTACAATTCATGGCACATATATTGTCAGCCTATAAATTTATAACCTAAACCCCAGTTCACCATATTAACCTGATCAGAGATATGAACCACAGAATCATAGAAATGTAGGACTGGAAGGGATTTGGAAAGATCTTAAGTCTGGCCGCATGCCCTGAGACAGGAGAAAGTAAATTGAGACCATTCCTGACATGTGTTTTTCCAACCTGTTTTTAAAACCTTCCAAGCATGGAGATTCCACAACCTTCCTTGGAAGCCTATTCCAGAACTTAACTACCCTTATAGTTAGAAAGCTTCCCTTAATGTAGAACCTGAATTTCCCTTGCTGAAGATTTGCCCATTACTTCTTTTCCTACCTTCACTGGACATGGAGAAGAATTAATCATCATCCTCTCTGTAACAGCCTTAAAATGTATTTGAAGGCTTTTGTCAGGTTCCCCACTCAGTTTTCTTTGCTCAGGATTAAACCTGTTACACTTCACCCTCCCACCCTTTTAAAAAAAAACATTTCCTCATAGGTCAGGTTCTCTAAACCTTTTATCATAGTATCTCTCCTGGACTCTCTCCAATTTATCCACATATTTCCGGAGGTGTGGTGCCCATAATTGGACACAATACTCCAGCTGAAGACTCATCAGTGTCAAGTGGAACAGTTACCTCCTGTGTCTTACATACAGTATTCCCGTTAATCGACCCCAAGATGATATTAGCCTTTTTTGCAAGTACATCACATTGTTGACTCATGTTCAGTTTGTAAATCACTATAATCCCCAGTTCCTTTTCAGTACTACTACCACCCAGGCCCAGATTAAGGGCCTCAGGAGCTGCTCCAGCATTGTGGGGGCTTAGCCGGGCGGTGGGGAGGCGGAGATTTGGCAGGGGCCATAGGGGCTGGAGCCTGGGGCCCCCTTTCAGGCTGGGGCCAGGACTTAAGCCCCTAAAATCCCTTTGTTAATCAAACCCTGCTCCACCTAATCATTTATTCCCCATTTTGTAGCTGTTCACTTGATTTTTCCTCCCTAATTGTAGTACTTTACATTTATCTTTATTGAATTTCATCCTGTTGATTTCAGGCTATTTGTCTAAGTTGTCACGGTCATTTTGAATTCTAATTCTGGCCTCCAAAATACTTGCAACCATTCTCAGCTTTATGTCATTAATGAAAATATTGACTAGTATTGGAACCAGGAGAGACCCCTGCTTGACTCCATTAAATGCATGCTCCCAGTTGAACAGTGAAACAAGGGGTTGTGCACCCACCTTATAGTAATTTCATTTAGACCACATTTCCCTACTTCGCGTATAAAACTGTGACATGGGCCTGTGTCAAAAGCCTTACTAAAACCAAGTAATATCATATCTACTTCCTCCTCTCCCACCCACTAAGCCAATGACCCTGTTAAAGAAGGAAATTAGGTTGGTTTGACATGATTTGTTCTTGACAAATTCATGCTAACTACACCAAATATCCCTATTGTCTTCTAATGTTTGCAAGTGGATGGTTTAACAAATTCTTCCAGTGTATTTATAGGAATCCAAGTTAGGATGACTGGTCTATAATTCCTCTTTGCTCCCCTTTTTAAAGATAGGTACTATGTTTGCCCTTCTTGAGTCCTCTGGGAACTCACCTATCCTCCATGAATTCTTGAAAATAATTGCTAATGATTCTGAGATTGCTTCCGCTACTCCTTAAATATCCTAGGATAAATTTCATCAAGCTCTGCAACTTGAATACATCTAACTTACTTAAACATTCTTTAACCCATTGTTTCCCTATTTGGCTTGCATTCCTTCCATCTTTTTAATATTAATTATGCTGAGTATCTTTTCACCACTGAACTTTTTAGTGAAGACTGAAGTATAATTGGTATTTAACACCTTAGTCTTCTTAATGTCATCAGTCCCACTTAATGTCACGATTCCCACTAGGTAGAGGACCTACACTTTCTTTCTCACTTCTAATGTATTTAATTAACCTCTTCTAATTGTCCCTTATGTCCCTTGCTAGGTGTGATTCATTTTGTGCCTTAGCCCTTCTCATTTTGTTCCTATGTGCTTGTGTTGCTCTGTTTTACACCTCTTTAGCAATTTATCCATGTTTCCATTTTTGTACAATTTCTTTTTGTGTTTTAGAGCATTAAAGAGCTCTTATTGGTTTTCTGATCTTCCCTTTGCATTGGGATAGTCTGCAGTTGTCTCCTGAGAAACTGCTAGTTCTCCTAAACTCCTATAACCCTTCTTCCTGGAGACCTTACCTGCTAGTTCACTGAGTTTGTTAAAGCTTGCTTTTTAGAAACCCCCTATCCTTATTCCACTGTTCTCCCTTCTTCCTGTCCTTAGAATCATGAACTGCATCACTTTCACCCAGATAGCCTTTCACCTTCAGATTCGTTCTCATTAGTCAGAATCAAGTGTAAAATGGTTGTCCCACTGGCTATGCCTTCTAAAACAAAAGTTGTCCCCAGTACATTTCAGTATGGCACTACCTGACCACTTTCTTTATACGAACCTGGGGAATTGGCTAGAATCATATCAAAAGTTCATTTTTTAAAAAAGTGTCATAACATCGATGCAAAATTTATGGATCCAAAATTGTGTGTGAAGTATCAAGAGTAGAAGGGTTTCCAGTACATCTCTAGACAATTGTTGGGGTATTGAGTCTTTTCTGCATCAGGCACATATTGGTGCTTTATACCATTGCTGACATTTTTATGTTAGAAGTTAAGACTGAGAATTTAAACTTTTTTCCTAAGTATATAAATACAAATTATTGTTACCAATTTGGACCTCTCACTCAAACACATCTTCCTTTTTAATACAGAAACTTCTCTACACTGAATTTTTTAAAATCTAAGTGACATTGTTTAACTTCAAGTCCCTTTTTATCACAGAAGGAGCAAATTAACAGTCTTCAGACAAGAAAGAAGGATTTTTGCGAGTTCAGTGGCACAGGCAGACATGAAAGGAGCTTTTAATTTCATGGAAAAGACTCAACTTTAGTTTGGAATACAAAAAGGGTCTTTGACCAAATCAATGCTTACAGGCTTGTGCAACAGTGTATCATTTTAAAAAAGCAATAAGGAAAGCACCACTCACTTTCTAACATAAGAATAACCTCCATGTATCATATTATATGATAAAGATATGGTTAAAATGTGTCTGTTAACAATAATTAATGATTCATAGATTATAAACTGGAAGGGACCATTGCGATCATCTAATCTGAATTCTTGTATAACAGATTTTCCTGAATTACTTCCCATTTGAACTAGAACATGTTAAAAAAAAATTCTAATTGTGATTTAGAAATTTTCACTGATGGAGAATCTACCACAACGCTTGATAAGTTGTTCCAATAGTGTATTACCCTCAGTATTAAAGGTTTGTGCCTTATTTCCAGTCTAGTTTCAACTTCCAGCCACTGGATCTTGTTATGCCTTTGCCTATGAGACTGAACAGCCCTTTATCATCAAATTTCTGTTCCTCATATAGGTATTTATAGACTGATCAAGTCTTCTCTTAACCTTTGTGAAGCTAAACAGATTGAGCTTCTTGAATCTGTTACTATAAGGCATGTTTTCCATTTCTTGAATCATTCTCATAACCTTTTTCTGAACCCTCTTGAATTTATCACCATCTTACTTGAATTGTGAATTCCAGTTGTGGTTGCAGCAATGCTAAATACAAAAGATACTCAATATTCCCATGTTTACATCCAAGGCCAGTGGCAGCCTTTTTGACCACAACATTACACTGTTCTTTTCAGAGTCACTGCTTGCCAGGACAGAGTCCTACAACCTGAGAGTAGGATCTACATTTTTATTCCTAGAAGTAGTACTTTCTATCCGAACACATTAAAACACATATTTTCCCCCACATTCAGTTTACCAAACAATTCAGATGGCTGTTGATCAGTGGCCTGTAATCATTATTTACCACACCCCAATTTTTGCATCATCTGCAAACTTTATCAGTAATAATTTTATGTATTCTTCCAGGCGATTGATAAAGTGTTAAATAGCACAGAGCCAAGAATCAATCCCTTCAGGACTCCACTAAAAACACACCCATCAATACGACTCCCCAATTACATTTTGAGATCTATTGGTTAATCACTTTTTAATCCATTTAATATGTGCCAGATTGATTTTCTATCCTTCTAATTTCTCAATCACAATGTCAGGTGGTATCAAGTCAAATATCTTATAAGAAGTATATAACATCAATGTTATTATTTTTAGTCAACCAAACCAAAGATGATACAGCTGCATTTATAGCTACATAGTGTACTGCAATGGTGTACCAAACGGAGAAAACTGAACTATGAAGGAAGTATGGGTTGGATAAGTGAATCATAAGGTGGATAGAAAACTGGCTAGATCAACGGGCTCAGCAGGTAGGAATCAATGGCTCAATGTCTAGTTGGCAATCAGTAACGAGTGGAGTGCCCCAGGGATCGGTCCTGGGGCCAGTTCTATTCAAATCTTCATTAATAATCTGGATGATGGGATAGATTGCATGCTTAGTAAATTCACAGATGACACCAAGCTGGGGGGAATGGCAGACATGCTGGAAGGCAGGGACAGGATTCAGGGAGACCTAGACAAATTGGAACACTGGGCCAAAACAAACCTCATGAGGTTGAACAAGGACAAGTGCAAAGTCCTGCACTTAGGACGGAAAATCCCATGCACTGCTACAGGCTGGGGACCGATCAGCTAAGTAGCAGCACTGTAGAAAAGGACCTGGGGGTTATGGTGGATGGAAAGCTGGATATGAGCCAACAGTGTGCCCTTGTTGCGAAAAAGGCCAATGGCATATTAGGCTGCATCAGTAGGAGTGATGCCAGCGGATCGAGGGATGTGATAATTCCCCTCTATTCGGCACTGGTGAGGCCGCATCTGGAATACTGTGTCCAGTTTTGGGCTCCCCACTACAGAAAGGATGTGGACAAATTAGAAAGAGTCCAGCAGAGGGCAACAAAAATGATTAGGAGGCTGGGGCACATGATGTACGAGGAGAGACTGAAGGAAGTAGGCTTATTTAGTTGACAGAAGAGAAGACTGAGGGGGGATTTGATAGCAACCTTCAACTACTTGAAGGGTTACTCCAAAGAGGAGGGAGCTAGGCTGTTGTCGGTGGTAACAGAGGACAGAACAAGGAGCAATGGCTTCAAATGATAGCTGGGGAGGTCGAGGTTGGATATTAGGAAAAACTTTCTCAGTAGGAGGGTGGTGAAGCATTGGAATGGGCTATCTAGGGAGGTGGTAGAATCTCCATCTTTGGAGATATTTAAGGTCCGGTTAGACAAAACCCTGGCTGGGATGATTTAGTGGGAGGGGTCCTGCTTTAGGCAGGGGGTTGGACTAGATGACCTCATGATGTCCCTTCCAGCCCTAAGATTCTATGACTCTCCTATTGCACACTGAGGGCTGATATACATTACAGAGTTTTGTTGACAAAAGTCAGGGTGACTTGGCCAGGGCTGGAGGGTCCTGCAGAACAGCCAGCCTTGGTGCTGGAGTAGGCCAGTGCTTGACACTGGCGGGTCTGGGGCTAGAGGCTGCAGCCTGTGACTCTCCTGCTCCACCCGCAAACTAGCTTGTCTATCCCAGCAGCTCCCAGACCTGCTGGAGCAGACCAGCCAGCCGAGGGGCAGGGCATGCAGGCTGATGGTGGGTGGCGCGCGGCAGTGCTACAGGGGTGAGGACTCCTTCCCTGGGAGTGCTGATGGGCCAGCATGGGGCCGAGGCAGCAGACCGGCCAAAACATCAGGGACTGGGGGATGGGATGCATTCGCTGTGTTAGGCCGTGGTGGTGGCGCTCCAGGGCCAAGGCTGGAAATGCTGTTGGGCTGCCATGCTGGGCCCGGCAGACTGTGACTGGCCAGGCCAGCCTGAGCTGCGAGGGGCTGGCCAGTGCATTGCAGGCTGGCACGTCGGCAGCTCTCAGACTAGGGCTGGATTTTTTGCAGGGTGGCAAGGCCCCTCCATTAGCCCAGGGTTGTATCCCCTAAAGCCCCACCTTAATCTGGCCCAGCCCAGCTGTTTCCCACTCTCCTGGGGAGCTGAGTGCTGGCCCCTATTCCAAGCCCCTGGTGGCTCCTGGCGGGGATACCAGGGAAAGAGTACTGAGAAGAATCAACATAATTAAGTCATGAAAAATTACTTCATTCTGTAGATAGTAAGAATCAAACTAAAACTATGAAGATAATTACCTTTAAAGGGAGACTTGTAGAGTCATGCATTTACCATATGAAACCTATTTACAGGGTAATCCAGGACAAAAGAAACCACCAAGGTCTGCAGTGAATTCCCAGCCAGAAAAGATAATCCATAACACTGTGCAATGCAAAGAAAAGCTTTGCTGTGATTTTCTATTTACACACACAGTTGTTGTGTGCTCGCTGTTGCGTTTTGCTATTATTGTAAGAGAATCTACGCTTTGCAGCCAAAGTAGAATTGGTTTGAAAACATTTTGATGAAACATTGATTCACCTGAATTTGCTGATCTGGCAACAAGAAAATGTTTCTTGGAGACAGCCTGATTTCACCCGTATTCCAAAGCACCCCCTACGGCAAGCTGACTGGTCTGCAGCTCAAGGGCAGTCCACATGGCTGGGGATCCTTGGGCTTTCAGGAATAGTTCACCATATGGACTGCCCAAGCACTAGAGCTCTATTTCCTTTTGTGGACAATTTCAAAATGATGGGGGCTTGTTTCTAATGAGAACAAAACCAAATTCTGAAATATTAAAATCCCCTGTAAAATGGAATTACGTTTCTCTTCCCAGCTCTACTAATTGTAATCAAACACACAGTTCAATTACAAATACCATTTTTGTATAACACATACAACACTCTCTCTCTCTCTCTCTCTCTCTCCAAGGATCTTAGAGATAACTTGTTAACAATAACAAACAGTGCTGCAAACAGCAGCGGTAAGACTTTTCATTGTAAATCTTTCTTCAGTTATTTCAGTGTTGTAGATATCCGCTATACGAAGTGTCTGTTTTTTCTCAGTTAACTCTGGTTTTGTCTCCTGAACACCCACATACACATCTGGAATGTAGGCAGATTAACAGAAAGCATTTGGAAATCCTTCCTATCTAGCTTGCATAATGGGAGCCATCATGAAATTCCCTATATGAAGAACAAATTGAGGTAACAAGTAAGTTATTTTCAGAAAAGGGAAAAAATAGGATTTAGAATGAAAAATATCTTGCAAGTATAAAGTTGTGACCAGTGGCTGCATAGTACACAGTGGTAAAATATCCAGGGAACGTGTCTGAGAACAGAATCGTTATCTTCAGTTTCCAAGGTGAATGCGAGTACCTCTGACTAAAGGAGTAACAACTAAGTAGGGGCAGCAGAAGCCCTGATTGAAACCATTATGTTTCACTCACTCACTATGGCTGATCATGCCTACAAGGACTTCCTTCATTATATACAAGTGTATGAGATAAAAGAAATACAAATCTCTAGGATAGTCAGGTCAGACCACATGCACAGTGGTGACACATTTTACTCTATGAAGGCAGAAATTTCCAGACATGATAGATGTGTCAAGTTCTCTTTTCAGAAGAAATAGGTGCAGTTAGAGCTCTAGCTAACCTTTCTAGCAATTCTAAATTCACAGTACTATTGTGGAATCTTGTCTGCGGAAAGTAGATCTCTTCTTCTCGCCTTGAAGTTAGCAGATGCTTTAAGTTCATGACAAAATTTCTAATGGGACAATAAAGATGAAACAGGACAAGAAAGAACTAGGGAAAACCAAATCAGAACAAATTTATAACACACAGCAACTATGCTGCCTAAGTGTAATCAAGTGCTTTATTAATGTGAAAAATCTTTCTTTATGAGATACAACAGAATATAGGAGAAAGTTGCCTCTGAAGGGCTACTCCAAAAAGTCTAATCAAAGACATTTGTCAGCCTTATTAAATGCAGATGCATAGACTTAGTGGTTGGAAAATATCTCTGCTAAAGAAAAAGATTGGTAAATAAAACTGGGGTGTATGCAAGTACCTGGAAATCTAATTCAACTCCTCATCATACAAAATCCTAAACATATCTGGGTGGCTCTACAAAAGACAGAATAATGTTCAACACATGTCTGTCTCTGCTGCACTTTTAACTTAAACCCAAGTTTTTAATAAACCAAACCAGACCACTGCTCTTTATTATAACAGCAGTGAGTACAAAATACTAACGTAAGAGGAAAAGCTTTCAGAACTGAAGAGGATTCAGCTGTACTTCACCTACACAGAAACAACCAACTTTCAGAGCTAACTGCTGGTAGTTTGAGAATACTAGTTTTATGTAATTGCTCAGTATGTTTTAATGTAAAGGACTCAGAAGGCATTGTGATTGAAGCTGCTCTTTTACTTTTTCTTTTTAAAAGAAAAAGAAACCACATTTTTTCTGACAACATTTTATTATAAGCAGCATTTAATTTTGAATTATCTGTAAAATGTCATGAGCAGCAATTTGGTGAACTAAATTTACCCAAAATTTTCATCGGGTAACAATCACATCTCTGCTCCCTCCCTCCCTTCCCTCACCCCCCCTTTCCTCCGTGCCCCCCCTCCCCCCGAAAAACAAAAGTTAAAAGCAAAAGATCCTAACTTAAAATCAAAATATTCATTAATCACACTGTAACACACTGCCCTCAGCTGAATATATTTTGCAGCTGTTTATTTATATATAATTTAAGTTACAGTCTCCCAAAGTGAAGATTTTATTTAGAGCAATTTTTCAAAACTTATGAGAAACATTTTTCTGAATGTTAAATACAATAAAATAGTTTTATGATTAGATCCAAAGAGCCTTGCAGAGTTTGCAACTTAGATATTGTGCATTGTATAAAGCATGAGGAATAGGAAATGAAATTGACTCATCTCTTCTCTATGTCCCAGACGAGCAAAATGGAAAAAATGAAACATCACAGAAGGTGAAAAGTGGACTGGATTTTTAAAGTTCGTTCAGTGTTAAGCTAAGTTATATTTAGAAGCACAGGTCCATAGATTTATTTTTAAAAAACCCTATTTTTTAAACACCAATGCTACTTTCAAGAGCTATAACATAACAAATTGTATAACATTCTCTATCTAATCTCTGAAATCTGTTTACTCTAACACGACTATGATGTGTAGGCAGGAGCTCAGTTGGTTGTGCTCTTAAGTCACTGCCTGAACTTCTGACAACTCACTTGACCTCTCCCAGCCCTGCCCAACTTATTTATAAACCAGTGAAAACAATGATTATTCTCTCTGGGATGTTGTAATGATGAATTAATGTTTCTAAAGTGTTATACAGATGTTGTTTATTATTATTATTATAATTAGACCAAAATGGACAGAGTAAATCTTAGATCTGAAAGAGAAAAATGATGTATACAATTGACCTTAGAACTGTTTGTTTTCTAACCTGCTTTCATATATCCACTAACAGATTCATCTGCCTGATTCATAATACCCAAGTTCCTTAAATGAACACTTGGAGAAGCAAATGAAACGAAGTGAAACAGAAGAGCTAAAGAGATTACCAATTTCTCTCTTATTTCCTGCAGATCATTTCTAAATTATTTTTCTGCCCAAAAGTTCAGGCTTCATTATTAAAGATGGACAGAATACATGGTACATTCAGTAGAGGCCAGTTGTTCAGGAAATAACTATCATTTGGTAAATGGCATAATAAACACTTTAGGAACCTTGATGCAATGGGTAATGAGCCAGTGAAATCATAAGTGTATAATGTCAGTGTTAAGATTATACTATGTCTCACATTATATATCTATATACAAATACAGAGATATCTATAGCTATATAATATTCCTGCTTAAGGAACACTTATGTTCCTCTTGATAGCAATTTTTTATTCTTACCCTGTATTCAACAAGTCACTTTTTAAAGTAACGTCAACTAACATTTTAATTTCATTTTTCCCTCATTCTCTTTCATTTTACCGCTAGTCTACCTATATAAATCACATACCTTTGTACATCAGTACAACTGATTGAACTGTATTCTGAAGCATCAGAGATCCCCAAACTAAATGCAATTTCACAGCAAGTCATCAGCATGTATCCAGCTCATGCAGTGGAAGGCAATTTAAATCCTCAGTCTATTCTCCATGCCACCATGGAGAAGAATGACATCCCAGAACATATCCCATTCATACTACAGCAGTGGGGGTAATGAATTACATAGATAATTCAGCTACTCTCTATTAAAAGATTACCCCAGTAAAAATGAAGGGTTTTGGAGGTAAATGATCATGTGTTGATATAATGTGAGCAAGACAGCTCACAGTATTACTGATATCCTATTACATTATATGGGCTAGATTGTGGCTGAGTTCTCAGATAAAATGACATTTGAAATTAGTTTGAATGGCAGTCCCATGCCATACGGTCTACTCCAAAACCCACAAACAGCCAAATTTTACAGGCCTGTCCAGACTTTCTTGTGCTTTTCTTTCTGAAACGGTTACACACACCAGCATCCTGAACAACGATAGGTTCTGAAACAAACTATCATTTTAAGCATCATTCCCCTTAAAAGCTATTTTCTGTTAAACCAACATCACACCTGCCCCCTCATCAAACAGGCTGGATTATGTTAAGAGAAACCTTGACCATATTCTTTTAAGGTGGGTTCGAGTGACCAAGTGAAGAATGAATGGGACTGAAATTCTTCCTTATGAGTTATATGTAAATGTACAGTTTCACAAAACTCTGCTCAATCACCAAACTCAAAAGCACAGTATCATCTAATATATACAAACTTCTTAATAGGGACCATTTCCAACCTTTCCATCAGCTCCACCTAAGTGTCTTCGGAAGGTCAATAAAATATACTTAAAATTTAGATTCAGATCCATTCCCTCTCCCGAATATATCTCTGCTGTTCAGAGAGGATGGCAAGAAGGCCTATAGGAAGAATGTAGACAGTCAGAAAATATCAGTAGCAAATCCTCTGTAAATGATTTTGCAAAGTCTGTTTCACTTTCTGTCTCAATGAACAACAAGCCCACTTTCATTGCAGAAATAAGACAAGGAGAGGACCTGTATGTGGACACAAAACCATGAGGGATTAAAACAAATCCCATAACAGGGATTTCTGGAGGTCCAGTATAGAGGGAATGCTTTCCTGGACTAAGACAAAAGCATGCCATAAAATTAAAATTCAGGGGGAAAAAATAGTGTTACTCAAGTAAAGAAGGGCAATCCTATTTTTTGTAATGACTATTCTTAACTTACCTAGAATTATGTCTCCAATTACCTTTATTTCACCTGTTGGCTTGCAGACGTTTTTGTATTGACTGGCCACAGTTATGTTAAGAGGAGTTTGCCATTCTCCCACCTCAGGGCATTATATTGGGGTCCTTTATATAAAGGGGCAAAGATAGTGAAGATGACTTACTCCTTTTCTCTAGCTAAATGTTTAGATATTTTTGGCTAACACAACCAACTATAACCTTGCTTTCCTTTAATAAAGTGAGGGATCTAAAAGAGCGAGGGGAAGCAAAAAATAAAAATAGACGTATCTGAGCTTCAAGCTTAGTAGTTTCTTTCCATATGCTGTGAACTATTATTACCATCTTTCACTTTAACTTTTCACTTTAACTTGCACACATTTTATGATGTCAACTCTTAAGTTCAATGTTATGACAGGTCTTTTCCTGCCATATAACACTCTGCTTGTTTCTCAACTAGTAAATTTTACTCTGAAAAGTAACAAAAGGGCGAAGCTGGCTGGGAATTTTCAGATGAAATGTTTTTCACTGGTAAATGTCAATTTGTCGAAACAAACTGTGAGAAAAGTTTGGTTTCTATGATCATCCTAATGGGAAATTTATTTGATTCCCCCCCCCCCCCAATGGTTGAAATGCCCCGTTTGGACATTTTCAAAACAAAAAATTCATTTTTCATTTCAAAATGACTTTTTGTTTTGAAAATTTAGTTAATTTACATAAAAAAGGGGAAAAAATTACAAGTCAAAATTGAAACAAAATGTTCTGCAATAATCAAAAGCAAAATTTTTCAATTTATCCAGTCTTGAATTTTTTTATTTTGTTCCCAGAATTCTGGTTTGTGAAAATTTTCAAGATTGACTTTTTGTCACATTTCAAGATGAAATCTTAAAAACACTTGCAGGGTGGAAAAACTGTTTCATGCCCAGCTCTACAAAATTGAAATGTTACCTTACATAACACACTGCACTTCCTCTGAAATCAGTTCTATTAATTTACATTAGGAAATACAAGTTTTTGCTACTTTTTACTTCTGTTAACCCAGCAGATCCAATAAAGCCAATAGAAGGAAAACTGGACTTTATTCCCATTTGTGAATTAACAGTAGAATTGTTAACTACATTCCAATTAACAAGTTAAATTCTGCTCTGATTACATCTGTGAAATGTCACTAAGGAAAATGGGACTGCACAGTTCTAACAAAGCAAATGACCTGGCCTCAACAACCTTTGTATTTGGTTAATAATGACTGAGCAGGAAGAAATATGTCTTGATTATCACATCCCAGGGACAGTTTGCAGAACTTACAGTTAAGACTTACTTGTGAACTGAGAAATCTGTTATGGAGTTATTGAAAGAAACACACAACTTGACCAGACACTTTCAGAGTCACTATTCAAGAAAGAAGAGCACTTAGAGCGTTCTCTGTGTTAAGCTGAGCTCTTTCTAGGAAGTTTGAGAAAGGCTAGGAAAAGCTCATTCTGTTGTAACCATGTAACCCAAAAGAAAATGCATTAGTTCTAAAGAACATTTTAATATTGGTTCAGCTGACTCACACAGGTACAACTCCTGGCAACAATGACCTGTGGAACCCATTGACTTCAATGGACTATGCATATGGCTCTGGAGGTTTTTACCACTGTTTAAGGCACTGTCTTCCTAGCTTTATGGTTTCACATCAATGCATATTAGCTTGACAAGTTTGCTAATTTGTTCTCTAATAAGGTCAGAATACTTCAAAATGTCCTCTGCTAAATTAGGGGTATTATTTCGCATCCAGCTCCTTGATGGCTTCCCTTAGCACCTTTTGCTTCATTCTGATCATTTCACTCAGTCTCAGTTGTTTTGATTTCTACTGTCAAGCTGATTTCTTGTTCAGCTTATCCTATACTTTCTGTTTTTCTCCTGAAGCAAGTAACTTATTTTTACTGTTAACTCCATCACTAGTGATATTATTTGCTCCTGGTTTCTGGAATTTTTCCATCAGTATCCAAATGTGCACTGGTAGCCTCAGTTCTAAAAAAGTCTAATATAAAACTGCATGTTATCAGTAATTTTCACCCTACTTCTTTGCTCTATACCTCAAGATTGCTAAAGTGCAATGACCTGAATCAAATCCTGCTGTTTCTTCAAAAGATGAACATGAGTATTTAAAAAATGGATTTCGAAACTGAACAGATACTGAACTGACACTGCCTTATTAAAGGTCTATAAAGATCGTACCATTGCTAACTCATGTGGATTGTCATCTGTGTTGATTTCTATGTATCTTGTCTGCACAATTGAATACAATTGATCGTAAGATGTTTATAGGTACATTATCATCCAAATTTGGTATCCAGGGGCTTTGCAGTCTTATGGCTAGAGTCCTTCCTAATGTGATGTATTTTTCTATGTAGCTTGGGGTATAATTTTTTTTTTCTTATCTTGCTTTTTAAATTTCATGTGGATATTCAGTGGGATTCTGCTCTGGGCCTCTGCTTTATTTGTATAGCAAAAGTCACTTGGTGCTGTTAATTAAATCTCATCGCCTCAATTATCTATATGTAGATGATGTGTCAATTTACATTTCTTTCTAGGTGTTGGGTTTTGTTTGTTTCCCCCGTGGGTTCCCCCCCCCCCCCCCGAAAGCTTCTACTTAGGATGTCTCTCTCTTTGGCTGATCTTTGCAACTGAGCACCTGAGCCTCTTATTGAGCAAGAATATGAGGAAACTGCAGCTATTCAATCTGTTTTCCAGCTTTTTACTTTCAGTGCTTTTCCTTTGAGAAAAACCCTTCCTTCTGTTTAATCGGTCTGTAGAAGGTGACAATAGAAAGCACTTTTTTATACTCTGACTTTTTAAATTCAAATTTCAGGAAAATAATTTGAAGCTGCAGTTTGCATTTGCTAAATATTTCCAAAATTGAAGACTGACTGATAGATTCTGTGACTAAAATCTTGAGTGTTTCTCTGCTTCATCACAAGCACGGCCTTCTTGCTAGTCTTCACTAATTTTCTCCTTTTGATTTATAAATTGGCATAGTGTTACATAGCCCATTTGATTTTCTTGTAAGCTACTCATTTCAGGGACTGGTCACTTCTAGATGCCAAAAATTATTTAGAATTCTCTCTGACATCTAAACAAACACGAAAGCTCATGCGATAAATAAATCTGTTAGTCTTTAAAAGTGCCACAGGACTCTTTGTTTGTTTGGCTGATCTAGACTAACACAGCTACCCCTTTGGAATCTGACATCTAATGCACACATCTCTACTACAATTTTATACTTGCCAGGCTTGTTTTGTGTCTGTATTCTGCCTTTCCTGCTCCCATTAACTGATCACCATATTTGGGGTCGGGAAGGAATTTTCCCCTAGGGCTGATTGGCCTGGGCTCTGGGGGTTTTTTGCCTTCCTCTGTAGCACAGGGCATGGGTTCACCTACCGGTGAATTCTCTGTATCTTAAAGTCCTTAAATCATGATTTAAGGAGGTAAATAACTCAGTCATAGGTTGGTGGCCTATTGCTGGAGTGGGTGGATGAGGTCTTGAGGCCTGCATTTTGCAGGAGGTCAGACTAGATGATCGTACTAGTCCCTTCTGACCTTAAAGTCTATGAGTCAGTAAGCTTTAACCTTTGAACTGTTTAAATTATTTTTCCATTTAGTTTTATGGAACCTTGTGAATGAGGCTCATATAAGCTCAACCAGAGATAGAATCATAGAATCATAGAATAATAAGGTTGGAAGGGACCTCACAAGGTCATCTAATCCAACCCCCTGCTAAAAAGCAGGAGCACTCCCCCTAAATCACCCCAGCCAGGGTTTTGTATAACCGAGCCTTAAAAATCTCCAAAGATGGAGGTTCTACCACCTCCCTAGATAGCCCATTCCAATGCTTCACTACCCTCCTAGTGAGAAAGTTTTTCCGAATATCCAACCTTGACCTCCCCACCTGTAATTTGAAACCATTGTTGCTTGTTCCGTCCTCTGTTACCCTCGACAACAGCCTAGTTCCCTCCTCTTTGGAGCACCCCTTCAAGTAGTTGAAGGTTGCTATCAAATCTCCCCTCAGTCTTCTCTTCTGCAGACTAAATAAGCCCAGTTCCTTCAGTCTCTCCTCATAAGTCATGTGCCCCAGCCCCCTAATCATTTTTGTTGCCCTCCGCTGGACTCTTTCTAATTTGTCCACATCCTTTCTGTAGTGGGGAGCCCAAAACTGGACACAGTATTCCAGATGCGACCTGACCAGTGTCGAATAGAGGGGAATTATCACATCCCTCGATCTGCTGGCAATACTCCTACTGATGCAGCCTAATATGTCATTGGCCTTTTTTGCAACAAGGGCACACTGTTGGCTCATATTCATCTTCCCATCCACCATAACCCCCAGGTCCTTTTCTACAGCGCTGCTACTTAGCTCATCGGTCCCCAGCCTGTAGCAGTGTATGGGATTTTTCCGTCCTAAGTGCAGGACTTTGCACTTGTCTTTGTTGAACCTCATGAGGTTTCTTTCGGCCCAGTGTTCCAATTTGTCCAAGTCTCCCTGGATCCTGTCCCTGCCCTCCAGAGTATCTACCATTCCCCCCAACTGGGTGTCATCTGCAAACTTACTAAGCATGCAGTCTATTCCATCATCAAGATCATTAATGAAGATGTTGAATAGATGATGCAATGCTTGGTCCTTCTAGGCATAGACCCATCTCTATAGACGTGAGTGATTCAATTTAAATCTGATCTGTACAAAGGAGACATAAGATGCTTCTCTCTCTCTCTCTCTCTCTCTCTCTCTCTCTCTCTCTCTCTCTCT
>ML685817.1:5119444-5138984 GCA_007922175.1 Pelusios castaneus | reverse complement strand
TCTCTCTCTCTCTCTCTCTCTCTCTCTCTCTCTCTCTCTCTCTCTCTCTGTGTGTGTGTATATATATAAAAACTATTGTCAAATGACAGCCAAATTCACCAAGCTGTCCACCACCCAGAACAACTGTACTATAACTTGTTATTGTGTTTGAATTCTTGTATGGTGCTTGTATACAACATCCACAAAGAAAGATATTAATAATAAGAGGACCATCATGATCATGAGTGATCTAAACTCTACCCAATAAATTCTATCTACTATAAGTTATGTGGACACTAAGGTGACTGGCGTGATGACCTCTGGCGGTCTTAGGGATTCTGGGGCCTAGGGCAAAAGCCAAGGATTGGGGCCCCCACGCCACATGAGTGGCCCCATCCTTGACTTCTCCCTCCCCTCCTGGCCTCTCCAGGGCCCCAACCGGGGACTCCCAGCTCCCCCTTTGGCCTCCCCTTCACCCCTGCAGACTCCCTGCCACTCCCTCCGGCCCCAGTGGCCTCCCCACTGCTCCCACCTTCCCATCTGCAGCCTCCCTGCCCCTCCGCCCCCCCACCCGTGGCAACCTACGGCCTGGCTGCTGCCCGCTCTGGCTCTCCTCTGATCCCCTGCCTGGCACACACGTAGAATACATGCACATCCAGGATACTTAAAGTGGTAGCAGTGTGGGGGCCTATGGAGATGACAATTTACAATAAATAAATATCTGAGGAAAATTAAGAGTCACCATATTGAGAACTAGAGACTATCCCTCAAGGCCACTAATATAAAGGTCCATTAGTCATACAATGTCCTCCCTTAGGTATGTCTTCCACAGATTTGGGTTGATGAGTCTCTGTGGGAAAACAATGAAATGCTTCATAATGAGTCTTCCCCACAAGATTATTCTTTATTTCCTTATTCCTTAATTTTCCCACCCTGTAATAGGCATCTTTCCCATGCCAAAAGAAATAAACTGACATTCCATGACTCAAAAGTGTTATCCTTGATTACAAACACTTTTATGAAGAATGGCAAATGGTTAGGGCACTGTCCTAGGACTTTAGAGATCCTGGTTCAATTCTCTGCTTTGCCAAAGGCTTTGTACCTGACCTTATACTTTAATAAATTTGTTAGTCTTTATAAGTGCCACAGGACTCCTTATTTGTTTTGCTTAAACAGACTAACACTGCTACCCCTCTGGAACTTGTACCTGACCGTGGGTGAGTTATTTAGCTTTTCTGTATCTCAATTACACACCTGTAAATGCAGCTAACAACTTTTTTCCTTTGTCACAAGGATGTTGTGAGGATAACCACATGAAGGATTGTGGGCATTTTGAGATCAATTGATGAAAAACACTTTATAAGAGTTAGAAGTCAGAATAATAAAACCTAATTTATCAGATAAAAATGTATACTGTTCTCCTGAAACCTAAATTCATAACCTTTCAAGTGACTTATGTATCAGTCCTCCAGGTCTCTGTGTGAATATAGCTAGGAATTTAAAACATTGATGTTATGGACTTTCACTACATTTATGTATAAATATTATATATTATACACACACACGTCTCAGAACAGTTGGTTAAACGTTTTCATTTTAGCTCTTCTGTAAATTTAACTATGTGTGAACATACTTTCTATTAGTAAAGGTACAGACCAAAAGAGATCATGTATCGATAGTAGAGTTGTGGTTCATTACATGTTGCTTTGCTCAGTGTTGGGCTGAGACCTCTAAGTTATTAAACTACAGAGGTAAATCCTGAACTACTAAATTATTGAAAACTTGGGCCATTGAGGGTTGGGGGGGGGGGGAAGGGGAGTTGGGGGGTGAGTGTTTGGGTTTGGGGTTTTTTTCCCCCTAATTAAAAAAAATCTTCCTTCAATGAAAGATCAATTTATCTGTGTAACTCATCTGAAAATGGATATCTAGTATGTGGACAGCAGTGTATAATATGAAATAAGTTTTCCACAGTAGCACAAGTCTGCAGTGATTTTTTCACTGTGACAGGATCATCTCTGTGCAATTTTAAAAAACTCTACCCCAAACCCAGAAAAGATTAAACCCATTCACTTCATCATGGGCACCCGGGTTCATATAATTTTTGGTGGTGCTCATTCCCATAATGGGTCCTGGCCAAGGTGCTGGGAGAGGGGCAAGGCTGGGAGGGGGGAGTGGCTTCCAGGCAATGGTTCTTGAGGTTGGGAGTGGCTCCTAGCCAGGATGCTTGGCCCATGTGGGGAAGAGGTGGGGAGAAGGGGTGAAGCCAGAAGGAGTGAGTGGCTGCCACGAGTGCTGCTTGGAATTGGGAGCGACTCCTAGCTAGGATGCTGGGACCATATGGGGAAGGGGTGGGGGAAAGAGGGGAACACATGGGGGGAGCAGCCGCTCCGTCCATCCTGCCCATCCACTGAGTGCATCAGGAGGGAAGCAGAACAGCTGGCCATGCTGGGGGCTGCTGCACTCTGCAGCTCCCTAGCTGAATGTCTCTGGAGGCTTCAGTTGGCCCCCCAGCACCACAGAAATATTGGTGGAGCTGGGCCCACCATCCTCAATGTTGGTTGGACCTGAGCACCACAGGTCCATATAACTTATTACCTATGTACTGCAGTTTGAATACTTCCACAGGCTAAGAGGAAGCCAGTATTCAACTAAAATAAACATTAAGGATGAACTATACAGTGTATATATCTATATATAGATATATCTATATATAGATATATAGATATACGTATACACACTTTGGAATATTTTTAGAATATCTCAGACTGTCCAAAAAGGTGGAACATTTCTAACTGGGATAATAGATCACATATTACACCACAACAAACAAGGAGTCCTATGGCACTTTTAAAGACTAACAAATTTATTTATTGCATGAGCTTCCGTGGGAGAAAATCCCACTTATTCAGATGCTCGTTAGTCTTTAAAAGTGCCAGAGGACTCCTTTTTTGTTTTGCTGAACTAGACTAACATGGCTAGCCCTTTGGAACATATTACACCACAGTGAGGCTTCCTTCCTCTCTCCTCTCCAAAAATCCAGAAATGTACAAGTCTTTGAGGAATACTGAAGTTATTTTTCCGACACAGATTTTTAATAGCAATTTCCCAACAGTAACTGCAATAAACCCAGATCCATGCTATTACAGCAGTAGGGACTCAAGCCAGTTACCCATTCAGAACTAGGAAGCTGCACGCCAAATCGGTTCTCACCGCTCACGAGGTACAACATACTTCACATGCAAATCAACAAATAAGATAATTTACAGAGTCAGTCTGCAAGAATTACAAGCCTCATAATGGAGATGTTTCCCAAAACACCAATGGTGTTCATATTAAAGATGCTACAGATACAATTACACCTCTGGTTTGAAGGATTTTAGATTGCAGTTTTAATTTTAAATTTAAATGAATTCAGCAAATATTTATATTATACATAACGGAAGGGTTCAACCGTAATGGCTGTATGCAGACAGAATCCCAGGCTTGAAAATTTCTCCATGTTACCCTTAATCTGCTATTGTAGTCCCAATGCTTTCTTTGGCAGATTCAACTCTCCCAGGTGAAAGATTGTTTTATAAAATGAGAAATGTCTCACTAGAAAGCAGGGAAAGACTGAACAGGTAGATAAGAAAAAATTGAATGCCTGTGTTCAGAGGAGAAAGGCTACTGCATTGATCTATTCTTCCATTGCCTCACTTACACCTATCATATTTTAGCTTTTTAAGGGAAAGAAATAATTACTAATTTCTTTTAGAGTAATTTAGGTCAAGCAGGTTATATCCAGCCCCAAGGAAATATCACATTTCCTAGTTCTAGTAAAAAATGATCTCCTTCTGTGGGGCATGAATTATTTCTTTACAGCAATGCAAAGGTAAGTACTTCAGAATTTCCACCTTTTGTCTAATGGATCACACAGCTCTCACCTTTGGACCGGTATTTTATAGGGTGGGCCACATTAAAACAAAAAATTCAATAATTTTAACATGTATCACTAACAAAAACTAAATATATTTTAACACCATGAATGCTCACAGTCTCCTGTTATTGACTGTCAAAGAGGCCGAGCACTTTTACAGCAGAATTTGCAGGGACACATCCCTCCATAACAACAGAATAAAAGGAAGTGGATTTCTTGGAGTAATTTACTTCAGTCATGGGGTTTTTAATTGAATGCAAAATATTAGTATGTCAGTTACATTAAACTATCCCAACAGCAGCAACTGTATTCAGGTTTCCAGAGGAGGAAAAACAAAATATAAACAAAAACAACAACAAAAAAGACGGTTGTAGCATTGAAAGAATACAAAGAAATAGAGCTTGCCTTTTACCTAGTTATTTTCCTACCAGGAAAAAAAAAGTCTTTACACAACTTTACCAACCACCTGTCACTGGCAAATAATATTTACATCTCTATTTTCATTTTATTACCTATAAATCAGATAATCCAGGGTTAGCACAAGGCCTGGAATACACTATCTTCAAATATAGGACAATAAATGGCACAAGAATACAGTATATTATTTCAAACTGAACACTGAATTTAAAGAGTGAAGAGCTATAGTACAGTTTCAGAACTTTGTATAGCACATACACACTACTATTCAATTTGGGAGTCAACTTTCCAGACTCAAACACATTTTTTAGACCACTGGCAATAGGCAGCAATATGTATCTCACCACGAATTATATATACAGCAGTAATCCTTATTACATCAGCATTTACCTAGAGTTCCACATAGCAAGAGCCGTCAGAGTGGATTAACTGACCTTCCCTGGGTCTCACTTTCAGTGTTTCAGTGTCTCATTAGATTGACTATGCTACAAAAGTGGAGGATATTCCTATTAGTTATGTGTTGTACAGATTAATAAATGTTTATATTTAGATAGTGCCCAGTAGTGTGACCCCATTATGCTGGGTGCTGTACAATCATAGATTAGAAAAAAACAAAGAAGGGGTCCTGTGGCAGTTTTTAAGACTAACACATTTATTTTCTGCATGAGCTTTCATGGGTGAAGTCCCACTTCGTCAGATGCCAGAATGAAGTAATCTCTATCCCACTTACAATGTAAAAGACAAAAAAAGAGATTTGTCATATAAACAAATGAACATGGTGATGAACTACACAGCTGTTAGTTACATACACCAATTAAATGTGTTGTTTTTATTAATGAGGAATAAAGGTAGGAAGAAGGAATGGGGGGCTTAGAGTGAAGGAAACAACTCATCATCTGCCTGGCTATGGTCAGCAGACATAAGGGGGTTGGAAGAATCACAGCAGAGGTGAATCTGAAGGAGGAGTATGACTGAGGATAAAGGTAGGGATGTGGTAATCAAGCAGTTTTTCCTATGTATGATGGGTTAGATTTAGTGGGTTTTTGTGGGTTGTGACACACTTGGCAACATATTGCGACTCTACAGGACACACTAGCCCACTTCCTCCAAGCCAAATCCAGCCATCACCCCAGCTCTCCGTGATACACTTACCACTGAGTGGTGACACAGCAATGTGTCCTGACACAGTGGTTGAGAACCGCTGAGTGAGAAGTGCGAAGATGTTTAAAGGGTACTGGTGGGTGGTAAAAGCTGGGAATGGTGCTGGAGTGAAAAATAACTAGATCAGAATGTTGGGGTGGGGCTATATTGAGAAGGGCCTTTTGATAAATACAAAAAGCCTGTGTCGGAGGTGGCAGAAATTTCTGAGAGGAAAGGGGCAGTGGTGGTACTCTTTGTATTGTAGTCAGAATGATGAATCAAGACGACGATTTTAACAACAGATATTCAAATGGACTGGAGGGGTGCTAAGTTGCACAGTCAAGGCCAGAAAGGAAGAACCTGCAATGGTCGCGTTGTGCAATAAGATCTTGGACAAGAGTTTTAGTAAGGTGGTCAGGGAGGGAAAGCTAGACCTTAGAGATAGTGTGTCAGAAGAACGGCCAAGACTAAACAGTGCTTGAATGTGGGTCTACAGAAAGGGCTGAGTCAAAGATGATGCTCAGGTTATAGGCCTGAGTGAGTGGAAGGATAGTCCTGCCTTTTGCAATGATAGAGAAAGAGACAGGGAGATGTGAGAGCTTGTTGCTGGGACAGATGAAAAGCTGAATTATGGCCTTGTTGAGTTTTAGATGACAAATGTCCAAGAAAAGAAGTCAAAAAGTCAGACTGCAATGCTGGACCGGGGATGGGGGAGCGCTTGTCAGCAGAAAAGGGGACTTTTGGGTACTACTGGCATAATGGCAATCAAACACATGCTTTTATAGACGAGAGCACATAAAAATAGGGTGTAGAAGATGTAGGAGTGGACCATGAATGGAGCCTTGTGAGATACCTAGAGAAAGGGGAAAACATGAGGAGGAAAATTAAGAAACAAGAGTCTGCTGGAGCAGTCAGATAAACAAGAGAACCCTGAGGGATCAGAGCTGCGGAAGCTAACAAGGGATGGAATTTGATAGTGCCAAAAACTTATGACATGTCAAGAAAGATAAGGAACACAAGCCCAGAGACTAGCTAAGAAGATGTCAGAGATTCTGGCAAGAGCAGTTTTAGTGGAATGTAGTGGGCTGAAGCCAGGTTAGGAAGAGTCAGGAAACTACCAGGAGCTTCAGACTATGCTTCAAAGAGGTGGAGACAAAGAAGAGAGGAGAAAGATTGAGTAATGGTTTGAGGGTGGGTCATTTTTTGAGACAGGGGAGGTGAAAACCTGCTAATGCTGGGAGAGAAAAAAAAAACCTGCTGAGAATGAGAACCTGAGGAGAGAAGTGAGAGGCGAGGAGAGAGCAGGGACGATGGAGGTTAAGAACTGGAAGAGATGAAAGGCTGGAAGACAGCAGGCAGGAAGTCTCAGTGACAGGCAAGAAAGGACAGTATAATAGGGAGCCAGAGGAAAAAGTGCTGGGGAAAGTCATGTCATTCATATATTTTTAATTAAAAATAAACAAACACACACTATCTTAGGTCCTTATATGACATCTAATAATGTAGTATCTGAGTACTTCTCAATCATTAATGTGTTCATCCTCACACCAGCCTTGTGAGGTAAGGAAGTACAATTATCCCCATTGTTCAAGTGGAGAACTAAGGCAACCAAACCAATTGTAGTTAAGCATCTAAACACCTTCAAAAATCTGGCCCTTGGTGACACATATAGGCTGTGGTAGAGCAGAGTACTGTATCTAGGTTTCTCAAGTCCCATGCTAACACTATATCCACTAGACTATTCTTCCTCTCTGAACTATCCCTCCTATAATGGTAATAATTTACTGAGAAATAATCCTGCACTGAGGAAGAGGAGCAAGGGAGTGGGGCAGATAGGCTCAAAGGGGTCTGGTATTTTTATAGCACTGAAACTCCATAGACTCTAAAATTACGATTATCTCAAAAGTCAGCTTTGCTCTCTTTTACATGTCAGCAAAACAAAAGGTCAGCCTACCGAAATACTGGCAAGGCCCGACTTTCTTCTATTAATAATGAGAGACATTTTTTAAAGCAATAGTTAAATAAATGGCTGCATGTCTGTAATCATTGCAACTTAAAATGTCAATTGGATTTGAGATGCCATGTGCATTTAATCAATGTCTCTGTATTATAAAATAAATATTACTTTAATTTGACTGCTTTGTCTGGCATAAATCATAATTCACTGAGATAAGTACATTTCACTTGCTCTACAGATGGCTGCTAATGGCAATACCTATTAAACTAGCACCTGCCAGCACTGTACAGTTAAGAAATCTGTTCACATTTCCATTGTATGTCCCTATTTCTATAACTTTGCTGTTAATTATTTTTTCTTTATTTATGTAGCAATAATTACCGAAGTACAAGAACCAAGGGGGAAAAAAACTTGATTTTTTTGGTTTAAAGGTAGAATTCACATCTGTTCTCCATACCATATTTCTTTCTTGTTGATAAAGGTTGTTAAAATGAGCAATGGAAAAGTGTAGCGAATGAAGAATAAATGTTATACTAGAGTGTACCTAATGAGGAGACACATTCAAGAATTAATCTTGCAGTTTGTAGTAGGCCTCCCTTGCAGATGAGTATTCTGGGAAACTAGAAAATTAGAGTCTGAGGGCCGGGCTATCTGGTGGCTTTGTATGTGACAAACCAGGGTGTGACTCAGCAGTGTGCCAGTCTGCTACACGTTAACGTGAAACCTATGAGAAGCTGGTCATCCCCAGAAACGTCCTGCCTGTTAAATTAGAGACATATTTTAAGCAGCATGGAGTTTCCAATTGTTTTTATAAGTGTTACCTATACAGACATGAAAAGCGCGTGCGTGTGTGTGTGTGTGTGTGTGTGTGAGAGAGAGAGAGAGAAATGAACATGCAAATTGTCTCTTAAAGATACAGGTCTCAATTTTATTCATTTGAATTACAGTGTAAATAATGGTATTTTAACCTGAAGTAGAGAAGCAGTTATTTTATAAAAGTATACTTTGCTTCTCAAAATACAAGTTAGTGATTTCTAGTCTTTAAAAGTAATCAGGTTGGACGTTGTGCTCTGATCTGTTAAGCAAATATCTCATTATCCAAGTGAAGTAATGAGAACAACGGGTCTATTCTTCTTCAGTGCACTTGTATAAGTCTCATTAACATTAATGAGATTTATGCATGCATATTAAGAGGAGAACAGATCCTAATTAAACAAATACGTCTTTAGTAGGCAGCCTGCATGATCATTTTTATTACAGAAAAATCCTCTTGTCTCTGCTTTGGACTAACTATAAACATAACTAAGGAAGTCATCAATACTATGGAGGAGAAAGAAGAGCATGTCATACATCATTCAGGTTTTTTCAAAAATGATTTAGCAGCCAACCAATCAATACATTTATAAATGAATTAGATGCATCCACCCCCTCCTCCTTCGGTACATACTAAAACAAACAGTTTCATTTAACTGACATATTTGTGCAGTAGATGTGCTTAACAGATGAAAGGAAATTAAGGTCTCATAATAGCTAACCAGCTTCCCAGAACAGAAGGTCATGTACACTGGCCACCTCAACTGGTCTCCTCCACCAAATGCAAAAGGACACAATCTGTCTCAGATTTCTCTGCTAGTTGAGCCACAAATGACTCTAGAAAATCACCTCAAATGAACCTGATTGTAATTTAATCTAGTTGACTCTGTTTTATTTATCCCTGACAACTTATTTCCAGCCCTCTCTAGATACATACAAAATCTCTCTCCATGCAGCACACAGTTATTGTTTGCTCTATTTGTCTATGTTATACTGGTAACTTTTCTCTCAAAGGCTAACTTTGCAGAGCAACACATGCTAGAAAAAAAATTATAACATATCACACCGCTACATTTCCTGGAAGTCAATATCTGTAGATTATGCTATCTACTCTGGAATACCATAACAGGATCAACACTGCTGGTCATAAAAGTATCATTTTGAGCACAAGGCCTATAATGGTAAATGGGGTGGGGGGCAGGGAAATAGAAGGAAGGGTGGGTCATTTCTCTCTTCTAGCTAAAATGAAAATCACTAGGACACTTAGCTCAAAGGAAAATCGGCAAATTAAGAGTACAAAAATAAAATATTCATGGCTCACATTGTGAAAAGGAAAATAAATAATTTAAGATGAATTGTTATGTGAGAAAAAGTAACATTTCCAAAGAGGAAAAAAGTGACTGTAACTAATACACAGACACATTCTCTTTTCAATTTCTTGTTCACTACACTCAGAGACGAGTGCACACATAGAACCACTTATGTGAACTGCAGTTGCCACTGACCTGTAAATCTAGTATTTTTCACTGATTCCAGTCCAGTAAAGCTAACTGTACAAATGGAGCTGTCTTACATTAAGACAAGAGATCTTATTTTCAATGGGTTTCTGAACCCAGACTGAGAAAAGAATGAGTGTTTCAGTTGGCCTATCCTTTAGCCTCTGAATCATCAAGTACACATTTCGTCTGGTATTCCAGCAAAATATCATGACTGCCTCCTGTTGGCCTCTGCCTAGGGGAACTAGCTATTAAAATTTCACTGGCATGACTGCAGTCCATTAGCTAACTTACCTTCATACCAATAGAGCTGAAGGACTACCCAGAAATTTTACGACCACTATGTGGAAAAAGTAATAACAGGGCCATAGACATGTTACATTAATTATACACTAGGTCTGTAGCAACTGTGGTGGGATCAGGGACAGAGTAGCAATGTACGATTGATGTCACAGTCCCTTGGTGATTTAAATGTTCGGTCTAACTTAATTTTTAAAAATGAGTTAAAGCCTTACTTCATGGGAAACGTATATAATGACAAGATTTCAAGGCAGGAAAATTAAATAACTATAGACCACAAATTAAGAATCTAGAATCCATCAACTAGCAAACTCCGGAAAAAATATATTTTCTCAGATTAACCTCTTGATTAGATCTGTCCAGAGCTCCCAATGCTAAGTGCTAATGCATTTTACATGAGTACTCAGCATCAGCATATTCCAATGCCCTGAACCAAGGGGTTAATTAACCCTTCAAAATAGCCAAAAGAGTAATTTAGAAAGGACTTAGATGCAAATCTGAAACAATGAATGGCACAATGGCCTTATTTAAAGCATACAGGATGTTATTATTGCACACAATTTCTCATGCAAATGAAGAATCCTTCAAGATGAAGAGAGCTGACTTGAAGAAGAGCACGCCTCCCAAACCTTGCCGTGGCCTGAAACAATGGTTAGTGCAAAAAGAAAGGGCTGAACTGAGAACTTATTGGGATACTGCCTAGTCTTGTTGTTGAGGATATCTATGGAACATATAAAAGTTTAGAGTGTCTCTGAAGGGGAATATTTTGGTAAATTCAAAAAGAGTTGAATTGCTTGGTGCCAGACACTGACTTTTCCTGACATCATGGTATAAATTTAATCAGAGCTCCATTAACAACAATATTTAATATAAATTGTTTACCTGATCTATTATATCAAATGATTTTCATTGTGTCATTTTGTACTGGGTCACTTTATCAGTCATCATGATTCAATGTAACAGACATGGTAAAATACAAAATGATGCTATGTAAGCTAATGATAAATGCAAACATTTTACTGTTGTATTTTGGATAGTGCATATATGGGCCACTATTTAGGGCGGTCATAAATAAATCACCAGCCACAGTATCAGCCCTTACTCCCAAGTGGTAGAACAACCAACATCATAGAACAGAGTCCTGCAACTAAACAGTGTCAAACACTTTATGGATTTTAAAAAGCTGACCACTTGAGAACCAGATTCAACTATATTTAGAAATATTAAACCTGGCCAATTGGGGTAAATCACAAAAAAAGGGGGAAGGTGAGAGTTCCTGTTAAATTGCATAAACAACGTGTTTTTAAACAGTAATTAGAACAATAAAAGCATGATTGCTTTATGGTCTCGCTGAATAATAACCATCTAAATAAAATTTCAGTCCATAGAAACTTAACAGGAAAGCAATTATTATTATTTTTTTAATTTTTAAAAAAATCCACAACCCACAAGTAAATAGCAGCTGAGCAACAGATGAGGAACTAAGGGAAATCTGTTAGCAACTGGTAACAGCTTTGGTATTTTCTGCTGCTAAAGGGGAAAGAAAAGTGTGCAGCAGTGATTCCAATATGTTCAAAAATCTCACTTGTGAAAGGCTATGGCAACACAGTTCATTTTTTTCATACTAAAGGTTAGGGCTGATTTTAATACCTTGAAGTGCATTGCTATTGACAAGAGACAGACAAACTCACATGGATATACTACAGATATGAAAAAGATGCAATTGCTATATACAGCATAATAAGTATAATGCACAAAAATATCCTCCTCAGCAGTGGTTCCCAACCCGTGGTCCCACAAGGGTTTTCCTAAAGTGGCCCTGCCACCCCACTCCCACTGGCTGCATACAGAGCTGGGGCCTAAGGACCCAGGCAATGCACACTGCAGAGGCTAAAAAGACCTGTGGAGGCTCCTTGCTGCAGTCAAGGAGATGAGAGATCACCACACTCCCCACTGTCCCAGCTTTTAGCAGAGAGCATGGCGAAGTGCTACAGCTGGGTCCCTAACGGAGCCAGAAGGAGGGGAGCACTCATCACCCATCCCCATGGCTGTGGAAGGGAGCAATTGTCAAGGAACCCATGTGGAGTACATTGGGCTACAGCAGTGGTTTTCAACCCTTTTTTTTTTCCCCCTCAGGACCCAGTTTTATGCCCATGACCCAACAATTACATCTTTCAGCAATGCATTCCAGCCTTTTGGTCCTTGCTGAACTCCTTCCATCTGGTGCAGTGGGGGAGGGAGGAAGGGGGAGCCTGCTGTGACCCTCAAACCAAAGAGGTTGGGAACTACTGCTCCACAATAGTGCAACTTTCTTATTTTCTTCTAGATTAGTAGGTGCCTTGAACTGCTTTCCATTAACTCTCTCTTTACAGTCTACCTTCCTCCATCCAATCAGTGGTTAAAGTATAATTTGATGGGCCCCGGAATCTTCCTAATCTCTGGGTCCCCTTCCCATAGGAATCCATAGGAATGAAATTAATGAAATTTGTGGGGCCCGGGAATGGTGTTCCCTGGTGTTCCCACTTACTTTAACCACTGCATCCAATTCCACTGAACCTACCTGTGTCATGGTTAACAATGATCTCTTCCTGACCAGATCTCAAGGGCCTTCAACATGGCAGAACATTCCCTTCTTCTTAAAACCTATTCCTTTCCTGGGTTCAACAATTCAACTTTGCTGCTTCTCTTAGTGCCTCTCCCAGCTGCTTCGTTAGTGTTGGCTCTTCCTCCCTCCCTGTGTCAGTCTACCACAAAGTTTGGTTGTTTGCTCTCATGGTCCTCTCTTTCTACACTTTTCCTGGGCACCCTCATAACTAGAACTACAAGACAGAATCTCTGGTTTCCTTCTCTACCCAACCTTTTTCTTCCCTGTTCACACTTGTATTTTTGGTAACTCCTATGGCATGTCCTGCTGATAAGTGAAATTCAACACATCCCAAACTGAACTCCTCTTTCTTTACAAATACTTCCCACTACTTCTTACTCTATAAATATAAACTTATCAACCATCCTCCATCTAACAGACTCACAACTTCAGTGTTATCTTCAGCTTCTCTCTCTCTCCACACACAGACATTTTACCACTAAATCAAGCCAGTTTCACTTCCATAACATCTTAAAAATTTGCCTGTTTCTTTAAACCTGCTGCTAAAATGCTTGATTATCTTGGACCTCTATTACTTCAATCCCCTTCTTTCTGGCCCTCCTGTCTCTCCTCACTCTAATCAATTCAAAACTTTGCTGTAAATATTACCTCTTTCTGGCACTTAATGCCATCAAGACACTCAGCCCTCTTCTAAAATTCCTTCGCTAGTGCCTAGAGCTCTTTATTCCTGCTTTCAGGGCCAATCACAATTAGCTTTTTTCCTACGGTAGTTGTCTACATAGGCTTCTCCCCATTCAGTTTGATCTGGGAGTCAATAAGACATGTTCTGGGAGTCACTTAGGTGCTTTGCTAAATCCCAGCCTTCTTTCCACAAATTCCTTTTTTGCTCAGCCCAAATTGCTCATCTCCAATCCTTGTTTCATGCTCCTCTCTGTGATTGGAGCAACTTTTCTGACCCCACCCATTATGTCTCCATACTCTCCTCCTCCAAGTCCTTTCTCTAACTTCACTCTTCTAAAAAGCTTTTAAATTACAGCCCCCCAACATTAAAATAGATATCAATTAAATTATAACTAATTAAAAACCCCAAGACAAATGAAAAATGAAAGCCTTAGTTATTCTTTAGACGCATCCACAGACTTTTTAAGTGAGCACTCAATTACACTGTCCTTGTCTGCAAACTTCCCTTCTTCTGTTCCACCTTAATCTTCTCACCTCTATTTTCTGTGTTTCTTAATTTAGACTGTACACGAATTCCATTTTTGTCCTGTGCATTTGTGGGCTAGATGGATATATAATAATGGTAAGAATGAAAAATATCAGTTGATAAGATTCCCTGTCAAAATTAAATCTAACTGTAGGAAAAGTTCAGATGAATAATATATGTGTGTTGTCAAAATATAAAACATACAGATTTCATGTTATCTCTCTCTAGAAAAAACAGTATTACTTTTGTCTGAAGTGAAGTTAAACTCTAACTCATGAATTATCCTGTGGTTCCATATTTCTTGTTTATCAGTAACTCTGCCAAGTATACAAACTCCATTTTGGATCCAAAATTAAGCTATTTCGTCTCTGGCTCATTCATCTTCACCAGTAATAAATTTGGATCTTAGTTAACAGATCTGTTACTGATGCATGAGCCAGAATAATTACATTTTTGCCTGATTAGTGTGCAAGCCAACTTTCATTCCCACAGCTTTATTAGCTCTACAGGGTTAACTTGAGTGCAAAAGCAGATATGAGATTAAAGATACACAAAGAGAAGAGCTGATGAAGAACTCACCATTCTAATTACTATTTTTTAAACCACAGCTGCATTTTAAGCTAGATTTCTTTAAACTGTATGAATGCAAACACGTTTGCAAATTGCACACCTAGTTAGCATGTATAATTATTACAAATGCTATGCATATCCGTGCATTTATGAACAGTTATCTTATTTTAATTAATCATTGTGGTAATTTGTATGTGGAAATTGAATACACTTGTGCATGTATAGTTTGGACAATCATATTCCAGCAGTCCATAAACACCTAGAAAATTTCTAAATGGAATACACAGCTTTAGTAGGTTTCTATTGACATTATGTGGAAGAAAAACAGCTTTGAACATAACACTTGGGAAAATTCCTTATACTGTGTGTCTAGGATATCAAGAAGAAACAAAAACTCTAGTTCATATGTCCCAATCTCTATATTTTGAAAAGCACCATCTGTAGGGCACCCATGTAATAGAATTTCTACAGTTACAGAAAAATACGTCTTCCATTTAAACTATGCACCAAGGTTTATTTCCAGACTACACTGGCGCATAGGCCAAAATACACCAGTAGCCTCCAAAAGTTTAATGTAGTATTTGGAAATAGCAAACATCTTCCCCAAATGTATTATTTCCACTTATATTTTCCTTTTGCTCAAACTCCATACAGATTTCCTGCTAAACAAAAATGTATTTTAAGGGCACAAAAAGTTTTGCCTGCTAAAGGTCTTTCACCTTAGCTAATGGTTTGGCATAAAAATAGACAGTGTATTCTTTTTAACCGACAGACATCTTTGTCTGCTTGATGAGATCATTGATTTCACAGAATATTTTCATGAGCTTCAGAAAAATCTGTGTGCGTGCACATATGTGCATATGTTTTAAGCATAAGAACCATACCTCAACATGGCACCAAAACCCTTCTTCTTAGTTTTCTTCTCTGGATCTTCATTTTCTTCTTTCCTTTTTTTCTCTTTGACTTTAGCTTTGCTCTTTTCCTTTTTCTTCTCCTTCTCTTTATATTTTTTGTCTTTTTTTGCTTTGTTTTCTACATCTTCTAGTTCAGGATTTCCTTGAGGGGCAAATTCAAAGTTGTGAGCTTCTTGAGCAGAGACAGAGCTCTTATCAGACAGACCATCTACAGAAGCAGAAAGAGAATCAGTAAAAACGGTTAGGGGCCATTTATGATCAAGAAAATGCAAACATGCAATACAGAATCTGTGTAAAATAAAGTGCTGTAATAGTTCACAATGCACGTTCATTTAATTGTATAATTTAAAAAACAGACTAAACATATATCTACTTACTTCAAGCAGGGCTCTATTGTAAATTAAGCACAGAATTTATAGTTACTTATTTGCTAGTTATTATTTCTGGTATGAAAAACTTGACATGTGGTAAAACATTCTTCTTCTTCTGAAATCTGGCTTGTTAACCTCTGTCAATTCAAGAAAGCCCACAAGCTGGGACACAAATAGCAAGAGCTTATTTCCACAAGAGTTTCTAAGGACCTGCATATCTTAACTACCACACAAAACTAATGCAGTCACTCCTTGCCATCAGGCTATTTCTGATGTCTGTAAAAGGAACAGCAAGACAATTACTTTGACTGTATAGAGGAAAACTCTTAGGTTCACTTTAGGAACTTGAGAACTGAATATAGCACCACAGTTCATGCTGTAAAGAGGTTCTCAGTTTGGGGATTGTGACCCCCATAGATGTCATGAATAAGTGGTGTCAAACTGTTGTGATCACTCTGTCCTTCCCATATTGCTAAACAGGGCTCCTGCAGCTGCAGGATTTTGACTAGATGGGAGGAGGTTCTGGTGAGGTCTCAATATGGAAAAAGAAGTTGCAAAGGAAACGGATGAGACTCACTGCTGTAAAACAAACAAAACAGCAGTAGAAATGATCGAGACAGACACTATTTAAAGCAAACTTTTTAAAAAAAAAGTTACACAAATCTTTCTGGATTTGGGCTGTGATCCACTTCCACCACTGATATCAATGAGTGATTTTTCATTGACTTTATCAGAAGGTTGGATGCATACACAATAATTTGGCCCTAATTCACCAGAACAGTTGTGCAGATACTTAAATCCCAGTGCCTTCAACTGAACTGAAGCATATGCTTTAGCGCTTGGCTGAATGGAGCCATAGCCTGTACTAGGAGATGGAAGCTTCCCAAGTAAGTACATGACACAGCATACCGTCATCTACATCTTCGGGTCCATCGTAAGATTTGTCAATGGCGGCTCTGAAGCTCTCGTTACAGCCCCGACCACGGACCATGTGAGGCCTGGGTCTGTGGAAAGGAAGCTCATTCTTTCTGACTTCAGCCACAGCAGTCTGCAAGCTCTCCAGCGAGCTTGACTTTTTTAAGCCCAGAGTGGGGCCAAAATCTTTGCCAGGAGACACTGGAGAAAAAAAAGTTAATGTTTACACTTAAAAGCACATAGAAATAAACGTAATGTAATTTCCTCCCATTCTGTAACTTTCCCATCTTCAAAGCATATGACGAAGAGGATTTTCTCCCACGAAAGCTCATGCGATAAATAAATCTGTTAGTCTTTAAAAGTGCCACAGGACTCTGTTGTCTTTCTATAATAGACTAACACAGCTACCCCTTTGGAACATAACCAACGTAATTCATTTTTAAAACAATAACATTTCTACTGAGATTCCAGCTAAGATTTGGGGAAATCTTACAGGACCTTACAGACAAGACACTTTACCACTTCCGGTGAGGGTTGCAATGTTTCCTATAACTTTGACAGTAATCAGCCCAGCTCAAGACACTGCTGAATGCTTCCTGTTAGATATCTCTCTTTAGAGCTCACAAAAATGCTTAGGAAAAACAATTTTTTTAGAAAGGCTCAGATTGTATGAACAGCAGACATTTGCAAACACATTTCCTGTGAGAAGAGATCGCCAGATCTCCTAGAAGGTCTTTATCCAAAGCCTTCAGTTTAAGTCACATAAGTTAAACACTGTTCTATGCTATCAACACATTCAGGATGCCTTTCAGGAACAAAGCATAAACATTTTCAACAAAACAAACAAAATCTACACTAATTTGCCCACTGATACTACCTCTTTGCTTGTCAGGAGAAAGAATTTCATTTTTAAGGGAGAATGCAACTAGATTCCTAGTGCCTTATGTCACCTGTTTATGGACACACACACCTCACAGCTGAGAAAATTTTGGGGGGAGGCTACTGTTAATATAGCAGTTGTGCCTCACTGAAATTTATCATGATTTTTCATTTACAAAAAAGATCTCAAGGAAGTGTACTGGACAAGGTGGGAAAGCTGAAAAGAAAGTCAGAGTTCTGAAATACACTAACCCACAGAGAAATGTAGTAAATGCATAGATATGACTCAATCAGAAACAGTATTTTGGTTTTCACTTAATTTTTATATGACAAACCAGGAAATTGAACCAATAAAGGCAGAAAATAAAAACAGCTTATATATGCCAAGATCTCAGTGTAAGTCATACTAAAAGGCACAGTATAGAAAAAGTCAATAGGTGTTACCACAGAAGTAGCTGGATCACATCAGAGCAAGAGACTCTCCCATACACTTTTACTGACTGTCACTACCAAAGAGATTCTAGGATAACAAAAAACAGAAATATTGATACGATGATGTTATTTCAAGAATTCTGGAATAAGTCTCAGTCAATTTAAAATATCCATTTAAAAAAAAGATAGAGAGTTCTGAAATAAAAAATACCATTAGTGAAATCTTAAAAGAAACGGGAAAAGCTAAGCACTGGCACCAAACGTCAAATCATCACAGGAGTCTACACCAAGCAATTTACACTGCCATTCCCTAGGGACTTTGACATGAGATTGAAAAAAATGAAAAGACAGAAACCAGTTTAAGGGAAACCTGGTTGCTAGGTCACGAAGTGCAACCTTCTTTTGTTCATTAATTGCCATTCTGGAGACTACCATTATTGCCAAATTAGTGAGTGCTAAAATGGATTTAGAGCATTGACTTGCATACAACATAAAGGTGCTTAAAATCACTCAAAACGTGTGCATCAGTAAAAGGCACTGTGGTGCCTGTCTCAGGCAGAGAGTGAGGAACAAGAGACAAGAAAAGCATAATCACTGGAAAAGAAAGGGCAAAGTGGCAACCTCTCTGATCAGCAGAGAAAGAGCTTTTCAGTCAGAAAACAGCTTTGATTGCTAGGTTTGGACAGGAAGCCACGGCACAACTCTGAGTAACTCCGAGCATGATACTCTGCATCAGCTAACCTAAATAAAACCCTGAACCTGGACAATGCCGTGTAGGAGATATAGGCTTAGGACTTCTGTCTGGACAAATGTAGGCAAGGCTATTACAGAGGTGATGCCTTTGACCTCCATGGGGAGCAGGTGCTGCCTGCATCACTGGCAGATAATTAATAGAGCGTCATTAACAGCAGATTTGGAGAAGGTCATCCACAGAATTCCCACATCCACAAGAAAGAAGCACTAAACACATAAAAAATTAAGTTAAAATATCCTTAAGAGGTTATCTTAAACAGAAATAAGCCTGAAATTCAGGCTGACCAACTATCCTTAACTCATGAATGAAGTCCATACCAATCTCCAAATAAGTAGGAAATTTTATACAGCATTTGCAGTTTTACTGAGACACTTTGAGAGAGCTTAAAGGAAGACTTTAAATAGAGAATTTAAAGCATATCTCACTCTAATATAACCATTCAAGGTGAAATGATTTCCCCCATTGTGTGTATGCCTCAGGCTGATTTATATATATATATAAAATATTATTTATAATATTTATAGTGTTATATATATTTAAAAGTTTCAACTAAAATGGTTCGGCTATTTTTAAGAACAATGTTATGGAAATCTATCTTTTTGGTCATGTTAAAATTATTCTTACAACTGAGATGCTCTCGTGTCTCTATGCTTTGGAGCAAGAGGACTTGAATAGCCCTACTGTCAGAATTGTGTCTTTTCCTATGTCCTTGAAAATTTGCTCTAATTTGGCCAAGTTCTGAGACTGAAAAAAGACGGTTACTAACCTTTCTCTGTAACTGTCGTTCTTCGAGATGTGTTGCTCACGTCCACTCCAGTTAGGTGTGTGCGCGCGCATCGTGCACGGTTGCCGGAAAGGATTTCCCTAGCATCCCC
>ML685817.1:5036259-5119344 GCA_007922175.1 Pelusios castaneus | reverse complement strand
CCCTCGCCAGTTCCTTCTTGCCAAGGATCCGACAGAGGGGTAGGTGGGCGGGTTTGGAGTGGACGTGAG
The DNA here is from genome assembly GCA_007922175.1 of Pelusios castaneus. NCBI lineage: Eukaryota > Metazoa > Chordata > Testudines > Pelomedusidae > Pelusios > Pelusios castaneus. The sequence goes on along the minus strand of ML685817.1, from coordinate 5,119,275 downwards.
CAACACATCTCGAAGAACGACAGTTACAGAAAAAGGTTAGTAACCGTCTTTTCTCCTTCGAGTGGTTGCTCACGTCGACTCCAGTTAGGTGATTCCCAAGCACTTACCGGAGGAGGGGTCGGAGGTTACCGTATTTTTCGGACCATAAGACGCACTTTTTTTCCCCCAAAAGTGGGGGGAAAATGAGGGTGCGTCTTATAGTCCGAATGCTGTCCAGCAAGCAGTGTTCCCGCCAGGGGGCGTTGCTGGATAGCAAAAAGATCCAGGGCTGTGGCACTCCAGCCCACTCCCTGCTAGCCCCCACCCCCTGGCCAAGCCACTAGGCCGCTCCCCCAGTTCACAACCCCACACACACTCAAACAAACCCACACCCCTGCCGGACGGGGCAGGCTCGGCTGGGGTTGGCCCCCCTGTGACGCTGTCAGGATTTAAGGAACTATTTATGATATTATTTTGTATTAATATGTGACACTGTCAGGGTTTAAGGAACCATTTATGATATTATTTTGTATTAATATTTTATGATTGTTATAATCCATAGGAACTATGCCATGTTTGGTGTCAATAGAAAGGTAATAATTTGTGGGGAATGATTATATAGTTTATGTGTAGGATTTGTATTCATATTAGAAGTTAGGAATATGCTTGTTATATTTTAACTTGTGTAAGGCTGGGAAAATTCCCCAGACTGAATGTCTGCCTGGCCATTGTCTCCTTAATGGCCCATTAAGGAAGCTCCCCAGTATAATGGGCCGAAGAAGAAAACCTGTTGAGCCACTAGGACTTAAACATGTCTCTGGAACTACCGTATTCCTCTGAGACTGAACAAAGGATTGAGGCCCACCCTGGTGCTGGGTCTTTACCAGAGGAAGAAGCCTCCAAACTCCAGAGGAGTTCCTTTCTCTTCCCTTCCTTTTCTCTTCTATTTAGTTTACAGGTACTATTTGGTTCAGAATATTTTTTTCTTGTTTTCCTGCTCTAAAAACTGGGTGCGTCTTATGGTCAGGTGCGTCTTATGGTCTGAAAAATACGGTAATTTCTTATGGACTTCAGCACTGCCCTGCCGACCGCTGTGTCCTCTGCTGCTTGTTGGGTGATCGCATAATGGTCTGCGAACGTATGGATCGAGGACCAGGTCGCTGCTCTGCAGAGTTCCTGAATCGGTACGCAGGCTGCAAAGGCTGTCGATGTGGCCTGGGCTCTTGTCGACTGAGCCGTGATCTTTGGGGCTGGTTTGTTTGCTAGCCCGTAGCATGTCTTAATGCATGAAGTAATCCAGGACGAGATTGTCTGTGCAGAGACCGGGCACCCTTTCATCCTGTCTGCTATGGCCTCAAATAATTGTGGGGACTTCCTGAAGGCTTTCGTTCGTTCGATATAGAAGGCGAGGGCCCTTCTTACATCAAGTGAGTGTAGGGTCCGCTCTCGGTCTGAGGTGTGAGGTCTTGGGTAGAACACGGGCAGGAAGATATCCTGGCTAGTATGAAAAGCAGAGACCACCTTGGGTAGGAAGGCTGGATGTGGTCGCAGTCGGACCTTATCCTTGAAAAATACCGTGTACGGAGGCTCCGATGTGAGGGCTCTTAGCTCCGAGACTCTCCTGGCAGATGTGATTGCCACAAGGAATGCGACTTTCCACGAGAGGTAGAGTTCGGAGCATGTCGCTAGGGGTTCGAAGGGGGCCTTAGTGAGCGCCCGAAGAACCAGGTTTAAGTCCCATTGTTGAACTGGTTCCACAACCTTGGGAAACCTTTTAGCTACCCCCTTAAGGAAGCGGGCCACTATAGCGTTGGAGAAGACCGAGCCGCCCTCTATCGGTGGGTGAAGGGCTGAGATGGCTGCCAAGTGGACCTTTAATGAGGATGTGGATAGACCTTCCTGCTTAAGATGGAGAAGGTAATCAAGTATTGCTGGTAAGGCTGGTCTCCGTAGGAGATAGTGATCGCCCCTCGCACCAGATGGAGAAGCGTTTTTATTAGCGGCAGAGCCACCCTCGAGGGGACCGACGAGGTCAGAATGTCTGTCATGGGATCCTCGGATTCTTCGACAACCTCCTGAGCCTGGATTCCCAGGTTGAGGGCCACCCTCCTAAGGAGGTCTTGGTGAGCCCTGCCGTCCTCCGAGGGGGAGGATAGGGCCAAGCCCGCCACCGTCTCGTCAGGTGATGAGGAAGAGGAACCCTTGGTGAGGGAGGGTCCCCTCCTCATCAGGAATGTCCCGTGGCGTCGAGGCGTCGGCTGCGGTGCCGGTATCCTCGGCACTGGCCCCTTGCGGCACCGTGGTGCGCGGGGGTTGCCGATCCCCCTCCGGTGCCGTGTCTGGGCGGGAAATTGTTTCGGACCTACTCCGTGGTCTGGAGAAGGTCGGTGCCGTAGAGAGGGAGTGGGACGAGTGAGCCCCTCTAGATTGGTGATAGGCCCATGGAGTCCAGAAGGGCCAATTACTGGGGTTCTGCCATGCTGGGCCCCACGGTGCCGAGAACGCGTCCCTGCGGTGCCGTGATGACGAGCGCGAACGGCTCCGTCCGGAAGCGACCGAGCCCGCCTCTGATTCCGAAGGCGACTCGCTCCTCGGTGACCATGGCGGTGCCATGGACCTTGGCGTCGGGGATCAGTGCCGGGGAGAGTGATGGGCCAACATCGGCGTGGGCTTGCCCCTTGACTGACGGGGTTTACCCGATGCCGGAGTTGCGGTCGCGGAGCCGAGGCCGCTGTGGCGCGGTACCGTGCCCTCTATGAGGTCCCTAGTGGCCTCGAACGTCTCAGGGGTGGAAGGAGACCTTGTAATCTCCACGTCGTCCCCGAGCTCCCGTGCAGGGGAGACCTCCGGTGCCGGGCTCAATCGCCCAATGTCCCGGGGTGGAGTCGATGGTCTGGGTGTCCTTGGGGTGGCAACGACGTGGCCCAACGCGGGTCGCACTGTGTCCTTACCCCTCGCACCGTCCTTAGGAGGCGGTGACCGGCCTCTATCCGGGCGGTGCTTCTTCCGCGGGACCGGCGAGGAAGATCGGTGCCGGGAGCCCGGTTTCGGTGCCGACGATACCCGGTGCCTATCTCCTTTTTCCTTGCCCTGACTCGAGGGACCCGGTGCCGGGGAGCTTTTCTGCGGCGTCGAGATCGTAGTTGGCGCCGGGGCGCTGGGGGAGGGTCTAAGTGCCGCCTCCATGAGGAGTACTTTAAGTCTCTGGGATCGGTCCTTTTGCGTTCTGGGCCGGAACGATCTACAGATTTTGCACTTCTCCCCCAAGTGCTTTTCTCCCAGACACTTCAGGCAAGTGGAGTGCGGGTCGCTCCTGGGCATAGGTTTGTTGCACTCCACACACTGTTTGAAGCCTGGGGCTCGAGGCATGCCCCGGCCCCTGGGCTCAGCAACTACTGCTAAGTAGACTAATAACAGAAAAAACTAGAACAGAGAAAAAAAGTAAAAACTAACTAACCAACTTTTAAACTTTAGTTAAGGCGATAGAGGAGTGCTAGGGAGGATCTCTATCACAAGAGACCCGAGATCCGACTAGCCGTCACTGCGGTAAGAAGGAACTGGCGAGGGGAGGGTCGGCGAGCCCTTATAAAGGGCGCTATGGAGGCGCGACTCCAGGGGGCTCTGTAGCCGACCCTCCGGGGATGCTAGGGAAATCCTTTCCGGCAGCCGTGCACGATGTGCGCGCACACACCTAACTGGAGTCGACGTGAGCAACCACTCGAAGGAGAAATCTTGGTTAGCACATACTCAGCACAGACTTGTTAAAGTTTGGCAGCTAAATTCTCTGATGATTCCAACTGTACTGGTCATTCTCTAGCCCAGGGGTTCTCAAACTTTTATTGCTGGGATCCCTTTTGAAATATTTCAGGCTGTGACAACGTTCCCCTCCAAAAGTGATGACCCCCGCCATGTCAGACCGCTCTTCTGCACTGCTGCTGGGGGCCAGCTCTGAAGGGCTCGCGACCCCACCCCCATACTAACCTCACAATTCCCTGAGGAGTCCTGACACCCAATTTAAGAACCTCTGATCTAGCCTCTTGGAATTCCTAGATACTGAGTGGAATAGACATGTGTCATCTGCACAGAGTGACTGAGCAGGCTTCATTTCAGATTTTAAGAGACCAAACTGGATTATTTCTGCAATTGGTCTTCCTGTTATGCTGAGCTGCTGGTGCTGGAATTGAGAGACTATGTAGCCTGTGCTGTGAATGCTGCTAATAGCTGTAGTATTTCCTTGATAAGCAGTCCAGTTTCAAGGTAAACTCTTCCTTATGAATAGAACTATGTATACAAACGAGGCAAGAAACTTCCTACTATTCTGTGTAGCTGCTGCTGCAGCAGGTGAATGCCTTCTGCTAGTCGGCTTTGTTTCTGTCCCCAGCCTAGCTGTGTGTCTAAGGAAACAAAGACTTTATCCAGAGTATACAGGAAATGTGGCCTCTGGACACATCTTGGAGGACTTTGCATAGCACATCTTTCCTTTTTTAGATACCTTTTTAAAATTTCCTGACTGAACTAATACACTATCAAACTATTATAAATACAGTAACTGATTCAAATGCAAACCTAACAATCTCCTAGGGTGTTTCAGTAGTCTTCCCAATCTGCTCTATTACAAACCCTCTTTCATTAAAAAGCCAATCATTTACAAGGTCAGTTTGTAAATTATTTTCATCTCAAGTCAAATGAGAGCAGAAAAAGGTCTGGGCCAAGTTGTCAGGTGTCTTTGTGCCGCTCTAAACTGATGGATTTAATTAATCCATCCCCAAAGACCGGCAGCAACACTCTCAGTGAGAGACGCTCTCCTGCGGACATAGTGCTGTCCGTATCGGTGCTTAAATTGGCATAAATCATGTCACACAGATGGGGGCTAATTCATGTCCTTGTGCAACATAACTTATGTTGACTTAAGTTATAATGTAGCCATAGCCTTGGCCATCCATTGTGTTTGCCTGATAATTGAGTATTTATACATCTGTAGTAGAGGAGGTCTGTACTTCTGACACATTTCATTCACTTTGATGTCGCTCTTCATGCAGAGGTGGCTTTTGGGGTAGGCGAAGCAGGCGCACGCCTAGGGTCCCAAGCAGTAAGGGGCCCCATCGCCCACTTTGCCTGCCCCAAAAGCAATGTCTGCCTTGGTCGGCAGCAGGAGGAGGAGCTGGTTCAGGGGGCTGGGGCTATATGGAGGGGAGTTGGGGCCAGAGGAGGGGTAGTGGGGTGGCAAGGGGGTACTGGGGGCAGGGGAAGCGGGGCCACAGACGGGGGACTATTGGGGGTCCTTGGGGGCTTATAGGTGGCCCTGCAATGGGTCTTCACCAAGGGCCCCCAATAACCAAAGGCCGCCTCTGTCTTCATGTCACAAGTTCTCTAAGCTCTCCTTTTTGATTTGGTCATTCCCAGATAGTTCTGTATTCGTTTCAGTATTTCTCATGGATGCTCACTGCCTGTTCCAGGCTATATATTATCAAATGGAGCTTATGCTCTTGGGAGTGTGTCTGCCTTTACTAAGTGGCATCCATTGGAACTCCAGGGTCACATCATACTTCTTCATTTTCCAAAGCAGTCACTGTATACTTGGTGGTGCTTTTCCAAGCCCCTTTTTGTGTAGTGGAGTTTGTGGGAGTTTCTTTTTTGAAGCTCCGATTATAGCAAAAGTCATGAAATTCATGTTCAGGTTTCCTTGAATCTTTGATTCATCCGGCAAGATTTTCAGGGAGATCAATCACTCTCACAAGAATATTGTGTCTTGTCTGAAATTGACTTTTGGTGTTATTCAGTTGGTTATTGGCTCTGACAATTATTGCACTCATTCCTGGTGCTCAATGACGATACCGGCCCAAATTATTACATCGTCAATGTACACTTTTATGCCTTCCAAATCCTTTGAACCCAACATATTCCAAAAAGCAGTCTTCACAAGCAGTATCTGCCAAGTTCTATTTTAAAAGTGCACATCTTGGAGCACTGAGGGCTCAAGATGATCTGCCAAAATCCCATCAATACATTTAATTTGCTGAAGAATTTGGCTTCTGCCATTTCAGGCAACATTTCACATCTTTGTGGGCAACTGAAAGTGTTCTCTTTTTGCGTTTTTATTCAACCCCTTAGGGTCCATATGCAGCCTTTTATTCCCCTCTAAAATTAAGATGCAAACCCAACCTGTTGGCTCTTCTCTTTTCCAAATGATATTATTTGACATCACATTTTGGGAGCTTTTCACATAACATGCAACACACGTTCTGCATCTTCTCTTGTACAGTACTGGGAGACATCCATTTCCTGTGGATACATTTTCACATGATCATAGTAATACAGTACTTGAATAGCCAATTTTATGTTATCTTTCTGATGATATGCATCCACTTTACAAGCATCTTTCATGTGTGTAGACACAAGGATGGTTGCTTGTGTCTATGTATAATCACAAACTTGTTTTATGTTTTCCCTTTGTATTTAAGCATCAGTGTGCACTCCCCAACACTGGAATTGTTCCTCCATTGTAGTCTTTCATAGACCCTCTTTAAACTCCCATTTCCATGTGCTCCTTACATCTCAATTTTACTTTCTGTTATGACACTTACTTGTGACCCAGAGTTTATCTTGTATCTCACTTAAGTGCTATTTGTGCACATTTTAATTAGCCAATCTTTTGAGTTTTCAGCCTCCCTTAATATTATGCTTAAGAATAGCTTTTTCTCTTCACTTAAGGAATCTCTTCTTGCTTTTAATACATGCACTTTTTACCATAATGGTTGGGCTTATTACAGTTTCTACATATTTGTCTGAATGCTGGGCATTTCCTATACACAAGCGGGTTGCAACAACACAACACGCATTGCTTGCTAGTTTTCTATGTTTCCATTGTTAGCCAATTGATTTTTGTGAACTTTCCCTTGCTGGTTATATTCTGATACTCACAGTTATGCCGTGTGTGGCTTTCTCAAGGCTTTGTTGTTGTTGTGTGTTTGTTAAGACGCTTGGCATCTACTGTTGTGTGTTTGTTAAGATGCTTGGCATATACTGTTGTGTGTTTGTTAAGACGCTTGGCATATATTGCTCTTTCTAGTGTCAGATCCATCTCTTTTTTTATTGTTACACCCCAAGACAATCTGGTCTTTAAAGGGGAATTTTTTTAAATTCTATATTCATAGGACTGACGTTTTAGTTTTAAGTCTGAAACTGCTCTTTTGTTTCCCATTCATTCTGTGGCCTCGTCCTGGACATCTCTTTCACCAGTAATTTTTTTTTTCTAGGAACAAAATAATTCTTAACCATTGTCATTCTTTTTGCAATGTTTTCCTCTCTTTCCCCACCACCATCTATCTGTATGGAACATGCTGTAGCTACCTCGGGCTTCTGTACCTGCTATTGTTAAAAGCAGATCAATTTTTTGCTCATTCTTCAGTTTATTTGCCCCAGTGGCTTTCATATTCAGCTCAAATTGCTGTTTGAGCAGTTTCTAGGCATATGCAGCATTTCACATGGCTGGTGCAGAGGTCACTTGCAGTTGCACAGACACTGCTAAAGTCATTTCAATGTTACCGCTTATTAGGTTCTCCACATGCTGTGCCCCACTCCTGGCATCATGCTGTATCTGGATCAGCAGTGTGATGTCAAAATACACTCTTTTATGAACAGGAATTATGAACAGCAATTAGGTAACTAAGCCCCTACTGCTCTGTGTAGCTGTAGCCTATGACTTCTCCAATCTAGGTTGCCTTATTTCTGCACCAGCAGGAAGTGTCCCAGGGAACCAAAGACTACATGAAGAGTATACAGGAAATGTGGCATCTCAACACTCCCTATAGCACATTGCCTAGAAGGAGGAGGAGGAAACAGTCTGACTCAAATGCAGAGGCTAGGGGATTGGGGATGGGATGGAAAAGAGTGTAGAACGGGGTGACAGGCAGGAACTCAGTAGTGAGAGACATTAAAAATAGGAACAAGAGAGGCGATGGTGGCAGAAGCAGGTGGAAGACAGAGTAGGAGTCTGGGAGGAGGACAGGAGCAAGAATAGAGCAAGGGTGATAGCAGCAGAAAAGGGGAAAGAGGTAGGAGAGAGTAGATGGAAGCAGAAGGGGCTGCAGGAAGACAACTCAGTAGCTGCTTGAGAGCGGTCCCCTACAGAACTCACCAAACCCACTATCCTTGAGTTTCTACATTCCTTTGCTGTGTAGCCCACCAACGGAGAAGTGTACATCTCCCCCCCCCACATAGACGGTAACAGTCTTCTCCTGCTACTGGTTGCTCCATTAGCTCAAACGTTACGAAACTGTTTTGTGGATCCAAAGATTCCAACTCTACATATGACCCATGTGAGGGTCAGTATAATTCCACATGAGAAAACGATTTTTTAAAAATGTTAAGGGTTTTTTTTTTTTTAAATGCAGTAGCTTACAACATTGAGAACACTGTTTATGTTGCAAAGTCAAGCATATGAGATAGGAAATGACAGTATTAAGGTTACTTGTACAACCTTAATTTGTCCCCTGCCCCACTTTTAACCCTGTCCCCACATCTGCTCATGTTTTCATGGCCCACCAATCCTCTCTTCCCCATCCCACTATACCATTCCTCATTTGAGTCAAACAGTTTGTTAGTATATATTAAATCTTTCATTACACGACAGATCACATTTTATTCAGTACTATCTGAATTGTGAGAGAAGGCTCAATCTCTCCCTGCTGCAGGGAAACACAAAGTTATTGGCTAAATATCCTACTTTTTTGTATAAGCATTCTTTATTTTGCCAGCTTGTCCTAATAGGAAAGTCCCTCTCAGGAATTAATTTTAGCAAGAACAAGGAACTTCCTGTGTTTTTAATATTTCAAGTAGAACAGTTACTTTCATGTAATATTTTAGATTTGTTGTTCAAAAAGAAAAAGAAAAACAGAGCACTATTTATTTATCTAGTAAATTCAGTCAAATGCTTTATTAAATAATTGAAATCCTTGATAAAATTAGAGCAAAAGTACAAATAGCTTATGGTCCTTTTATGGCCTAACATAAAATATTGTGTTACCTTTAAAAGATCTGGTGAAATAGCAAAGATTAACAACACTTCTCCCTCCCTAGAAATTTAAGTGACATTTCATCTGGGAGCTCCCTATATTCTGTCATTTTAAAAGATATCTTCATTTATTAAAAAACTTATCAAGGCCCTTCTCTAATAGATTAATAGTTGAGCATTTAGTTGCCCTTTTCCCCAGGCTATAATCATTTAGTCAGAGATTTCACTGGCAACACTGGAACTTCTCACTATAGTATTAAAACCTGCCAATGAAAAAAATATTTGAAACCAGATGAACATTGATTAAATTTTTCATTATTGATGACAGTGCAATCAATTATTAAATTATTCCCTTATTAGAAATGGGAATATTTAGGGAAGGTGTTTACTTTAACAAGAGTGTTAGCTCTAACTCTCAGACAGTTTTACAGTTAACACCTTTTTCCATTTCAGCTTTTATTTCCCTCATTTTTCTTCGTGTGGCTGTGACAATCATACTAATCAACCTAACTGTTAAGAGATGTAGGAACTGCCACAAATAGGCAGATCAATAACCCCTCTATTTTAGTGTCCTTTCACATAGAGTGGCCATTACCAGAGGCTTTAAGATGCATGAAACTCCATAATGAACAATTATGGAATAGACTGCTCATTATGGAAGTGTTCCCCTTACCCCCTCACCAACAGCAATTTATGATTGCTTTATGCCCTAAAATATGAGATTTTATATCCTTTGTACAAAATATAATAATAATATAATATAAATATAATATAACTATTCTTACTGTGCATGTAAATATCTATTCCTTTTCTAATTCCTATTAAGCTTTGGGCCCAAATAATGAAGCAATCACTTTCACAGGTTAATTATTCATTATGTATACAAATATTTCCTATTAGTTTAAAATTGTTGTGTTTTTGTTTTATTGGAAAGCCTCTTGTTCTAGTTTTATGAGAAAGGGTAAATAGGAGCAGCTGATTTTCCTCCTATGAACTGTTCATTATTTTATAGACCTTTAATTTCTAAGACCCATATTCCCAATTTTTAAAATCTCTTTTTCTATAGATATATTTCCTTTCTTTTGACACTTTTGGCCTTACTTAGGACCTTTCTGTTGATTCCACAACTCTTTTGTGATAGCGTGATCTGAATTTAACTCAGCATCCAAAACATGGGTGAACCTATCTTTAAAGATGATCTACAAAGGACTAATATTCAAAGTACCATGGTCAGATCTCCTATATCCCTTGATAAATCTGTTTTGCTCTTCACACACTAAGTTTTAAAAAAGTCTGTGACCAGAGGTACTCAACTATGGCATAAGCAGCATGTGTGAAAAATCCCCCGAGTTATGAATGGCTGTTTGGTTTGATGTCTATTATATGTACACCTTTCATAAGCAGTTTTTTTTCCACATGGTTCTTTGAATAGTGTTTGTTCTTATGAATACCTGTACTCACAAATGAACCAAGATATTTGTGTTCAAACAAGAAAGTTCTTCATTAATTATTGTTCCAGAAACAGTATTCTGGGATGTAAGTGACCAATTAAGCAACACCAACGACAGACAGCAAATAATGAAAGGTGTAGGTGAATCATCTGTGTAAAATTATAGGTTGAAAATTGCTTGTCCACATGATTCAGTGAATACTTAAGAACAATTAAAATAGTAATAAAAATCAGAAGTAGTTCAGAAACAGAAACAAGTCCAATTCAAAATGAATAATTCAGCTAGCTTTTATGTGCCTTATTCTAAGATTTAAATTTAGCTTACGCTATGCACATCTTTCCTTCTCCTTTCCATGATGATTTGGATAATTACCTCCTAGGTTAATTTCCAAAGTATTGGTGATCATTTCATTCTTATCTCAGTGATTTTTTTCCTTGGAGGACAACATTCATTCTGGACCATTGTTAATGGTGAGCAATTTCCCTCTTACTGACCATGGTCAAAGAAACACTCAATAAAGGATTATCTTTAACAAGGAAATTTGTGTCATATGTAGCTCTATCATTATTGTGATTCAATTTTTGACACTAGTGTGATTACTGACTATATTCTTCTCTGATATGCAAGTAGATGACATAAGTTTGCTTTCTGTTTCTACCTTCCCATTTTTGTATGGGTCATATGTTTCCATTCACATCCTATTTCTCTCTCACCAACATGAAAACAACCCTATACATAAGTTTCTCAGGTAGCCAAATAGGAACAGACCAGGTTGAGGAATGCTGCCTCCTGTTCAGCCACCTAAAAGACTGGTAAACAAATAAATAATGCAGCCATTATGTGGAGACGTGGCCACCCAGAAAGGTGGTGGTAAGAGATGAAAGAAGACGGAAAACAAGAAGAGCAATCACTCTGTTTTGGCAGTGTTAATGAAAAAGCCTCTAAAATAGCTTGCAACTCATGAAGATTATACATGTTTATCATTTACTTTATGTTTTATATGATGATTACTCATAATAACAAAAACGATATGATCCAGAGGGGTAGCCGTGTTAATCTGTAGAGCAAAATCAAGAGTCCTGTGGCAACTTAAAGACTAACAAATTTCTTCAGGCATAAGCTTTCATGGGCTGCAAGCCACTTCGTCAGATGCATCTGACAAAATGGGCTGCAGCCCATGAAAGCTTATGTCTGATGAAATTTGTTAGTTTTTAAGGTGCCACAGGACTCTAAGTGGTTTTTAAAATGATATGATCATACTTAAGGGAGAGTATTTAGAAGAATGAATTGTTGTGAGTTGAACCATTCTGTTAAGTTTTAAGGCTATAATGGGGTTATGACCATTTTTGAAGGGAAAATGTAATGAAATAGTTATTAAATACAATGTTGTATTAGATTATGTATGGTCAGGAATTAGATTTACTGAAACCCTGAATACTTATTGCTGCTTTCTGCTTTCTGCTTCATACTGAGGGTGTTTCTTTATAACAGAACAGGCAAAAAGAATTTTTACCAAAGGTGAGTAGAAATCTTACCACTTATAAGTCTGAGAACTGGGACAACATGAAGAAAGTTAAACACAGCCACACCCAGCAACCAGACCAATCTACTACTGTCATTGGCAGAGAGCAACCTGCCCAGTCTTGACTTGCTGAGGTAAGACTTGGTCATACAGCCTCGATCTTTTGCTTACATACAAAGGAACTGATGGAATGGGTTGAATTTCATATGACTCTGCCGATACCTATGTGTGCTGATGTCAAACTGAAAATGTGTTTGGTCAATTAATGTTGTTTGCTTATTTATTAGTGTAAAATCATATGTTGTTATTCTTAACATGCCATAGTACAGGTGAATCTGGCAAAAAGAAAGGAAAACAGAATTATAGAAGCACTGTCGCTCCAGGCAAGGAGAGTAAGGCAGCGTCATAACTGTACAGAATCTTAAGAGATTGGTATCCAGCTAATAAAAAGGTGCATTCAGTCATCCCAAAAATCATGCAGAGAAATATTTAAACTACAGGACAATATACATGAAGAATTTCTGACATGGTGAACTAAGGTCAGAGAGAGGTAGGCAGCCAGTGGAAAGGCAATTGCCTAATTCTCCTATATGCCCTGAAAATCTCCCTCTAAATAAATAAATATATGGAAGTGTAAGTTTCCCTTCTAATAAGCACTAGGTCACAGGAGAAAATAGTTGTCATTATTATCCAATGTGGTGTACTAGGCACTTCAGGAGACAGATAGATGGATAGTCATAGGCCCTGCCCACAAGGGTCACAGAAGATCATACAGTGACTCAATTAATTCATGTTCACTTTTTTGTAAACAATCCTGGTTTAACACGATTTCATATATTTTGGCAAGCTTCACAATGTATAAGGCTGAAAAGGTTTTCCTCTCTCACATTTTGAACCATCAGTGACTCAGATGCCGGGAATGATTTGGAAAGGAGGGATTTCAAAGTCATTGCACTGTTCATGTACTTGTGCATTTCAAGTGAGGAGCTATCACAGGGTATTTCTGTAGAGAGACCTTAATGATTCTATGGCCCTTTCAACACTACTTAATTTAGTAAGCACTGGAAGACATTATGAAAGACTTGATAAAAGGAAGGAAAATGCACTAAATCTCCTACACTCACAAATAAGAGGCAACATGTATCTGCTCTGGCTAGACAAGTATCTTAAATTAGAAGCAAAAATACCAAGTGCTGAATAACGTTGCACCTGACAGAAAAATCTAAGAAAGAAAAATCAACACATCAGGGATTTTAACAAGTTCTCTGATTGAAAAACTTTGCTACCGACTTGAGATTTACTGATATTTCAATCTATTTTGCTGCATATGATGATTGCAAATTAGTTCATACTTGCATAATCTACAGTTTCAACTACGAATAATGGTCGTTTATAACCTGCAGGCCAGGAAAGGATGCTGTTCATCTCGTCAGTTAACTGAAGCGGAAATGCATGGGCTAATGGAGTCACTTGGCACTAGTCAGAGATGCAAGACTAGACTGTCCTGGGAAAGAACACTGGTGTAGCCATTTCTGACAGTCTACCACTAACAGATATTGCAGTTGTGAAGCGATGTGTTAATATTTCAAGAAGAAAAACTGCCTGTCAATAAACATGAGTTTCTCTATACATCTCTGCAAAATGATGATGAGTTTCACGCAGTCACAGAAATAAGACTACAAATTAAGAAGAAATTTAGATTCAAGCAGACACGTTTAGCTTTGTAATGAACATTTTAGACAAAATACAGCTAAGCTAGTCTCTTCATAAAAGTTGATGCCTCCTATTAAAATAATTAGCTTTCTTTAATTGACTGCACAGTTTAACCTCTGACATAACTTTTTTACTTAATACCATAGCACAACATGCCACATAGTATTTCATAGGAATTTGAGTCTCCGTCCCAAGCTAGCTTGTGTTTTTTCCCCAATTTAGTACAAATGAGGGGCATGTGCTTAGTGCGACTCTAAGAATAAATTAAGCTATTCTACTTTCTTCAAACCAGGAGATTTCTCCCAAGGAAAATTTATGTCTATTAAAGGCATTCTAGTATTTAGCAGTTACAATCTGCTAGTGGAGAATGAATATGGGAAAAGCAAAACAGACTGCAAAATCTCCAGGTTTCATTAAATATGATTCTCAGAGAGTTCCGGTACTTTACAAATTGATCAGCCCAAAACCAGAAAGCAAGAATTCCAGCACCCTGCAATTACTTCAGTCCCATTCCCCCTTTCGTCCTCTGATTAAGTCATAAATCTGTTCCATTCTGAAGATGAACGTGGAATGTGACACTTTCGATAAACTGATCTAGATTACAGAGGCACAGACATTTTAAAACAACTTTTTTGATCCCAATCCAATGCTTCACAATAAATCAGGGTCCCAATGCTAATCTTCATGCAACTTTGCTTCTGTGAGTATGTAGAACATTCAGCAATCTAGAATGTTAAATTTTACTCATGAGCATACTAGGATGCTTCATAGACTGTAGGAGGAAGATAAGGCAAATCAATTAGACAACACATTTCTTTGAGACAAACATGAAGAATGCGGACATTTATATGAAGTGCCATTTACTTTGTTGGATTCAGTTTCCCTTTGTTCAGTTGCAAATATTTTCATTTGAGACTTCTTGCTCAGTTTCTCTTCTTTCTTGATTCTGCACTGAATAACCTGCTTTTTATTACATCAGTCTGTTGCTAAGGTTATGACAGATATCTCAAATCCACAATAATGACTTTGTCTCAGAAACAAATTCAGACCCTGATTCTGCATTATGCACAGAAGGACCCCTGCGTCTGCACAGAACTCTGATAGCTTCAATATGGCTCCATGCAGCCCCTAGGAACTTACCCATGTGCAATACAATAAGATCTGATAGACTGAGGAGGAAAACACTTGCTTAAATAATCATATTCCAAAGGGGTTGCCGTGTTAGTCTATTGTAGAAAAACAACCCAGTCCTGTGGCACTTTTAAAGACTACCAGATTTATTTATCATGTCTGACGAAGTGGGATTTTCTTCCACGAAAGCTCAAGCGATAAATAAATCTGTTAGTCTTTGAAAGTGCCACAGGACTCTGTTGTTTATATAATCATAGCTCTGATACTCAGCAAAATAGACAGGTATTTTTTGGGAAGAGGGGGGTTTCTTTGGGTTTTTTTTAAACCCGAAAGATACAAGGTACATGGATTTGTTTTAAGACAGGCATATTTCTCTATCGTGACAGTTTCTTTTTCCTGTAAATACAAGATATCTATATATTGGGGAATACTGCCCCTTTTGGAATGACTGCAGCATAAAAAGCTGGCCTAACTTTCTACATCAGATGTGGTTTAATGCCAGAGACAAAAAAAATGGAACACCTTTTCAAAATGTTAATCATGGTAGAGCCTAGAGGGTTATTTCAGTTTACAACAAGGTAGAGGAGATCTGGTGTGTGATATAAAACACAGTTGTCTCAGAGACCGGAAACACAGAGCTTGATGCTATTCCATTAGAGTCAAAGGCAAAAATCTGATTGACTTCAAGCGCATGGAAATTATGTCCTGTAGCTTTGATTTGGTGAAGCACTCAAGCAAATGCTTAACCTTAGATACATATTTAAGTCCTAGCCAAGCACTTATGCCTGTGCTTTAAATTAAGCCTGTGCTTAAGTACCGTTGACGTCCAAGGAATTTAAGCATGATGTATTTAAACTATTTGCTAAATCAGGGCATTACTAACCACTTAATCATTTTAGGCTCTGATCCTGCTAAGAGATTTTTTTAAAACATACCTTATAAAATATCTATATTGAAATTAAAAACCAAAAATAAACAAATCTTATTATGAACGTCTAACTTTCCAGTGTTTTCTAATTGAAGCTGTTTTTGCGTTATTTGCATGTGAATGCAAAATAAGAAAATCCTTTAAAATCAGACATCTTATTTACAACTGATTAAATTAAGAAATGCCAAGCCAATTTTTCACAGCAAGTTTCAGTTTGGACTCATTTTTACAAACACCCTTTTCCCCCATATAGAGCTGAATGGTAAAAATTGCTTCAAGAATCATTTTGGTGATTAATCAAGAGTATTATAACAACATGGGAAGATTATTATCATCATAAAAAAAAAGATGTGGTTAGGTGTGCAAAGAAAACATTTCAATGTCACCGATTTAACCTGCAATTAAAAATATCATTGTATAAAATAAACCTTTTATTTTTTCTCATGCAGAAATTAAAAGACTAGCAGAAAACTAAACTTCTAACAAAATAAACTGGAAAAATCCTTTGCTTATAAAGTATATACACCTGCCTTCTTTCTGATCAGTGAATCCTACACACTTGAGATGTTTATGAGTTCATTTTATTGCAGCTCTCCCTTTCTCCTGCAACTGCCCAACAGCCACTCTAATTTAAGAAGCTCTAAATATTGTTGCCATGGGTGACACATGAACATGGAGCAAGGGAAAGCTCTGCTAATAAAAAGGCTTTCACAGCATTTCAGCCTTTGCTCATAAGTAAAGTTAAAATTTATGGCTTTTAAAATACTGGATCTGGGAGAGGTCAGGTTAAATGGCTGCTCATAATAAAAGGAATCGATATGCCACAGCATCTGAGGCAGCCAGCAAACTGAATAAACACTTAATCCAAATCCACTTGGACCTGAATTAAAAGAGCATAAAATACTGTATTAGTTTTGTTTGCCCTCCATCAGTCACTAGTTTGCATTGCTGGGTCCCCTTGAATTCTACATAGGGCAAGCAACAAACATTCATTGGCCAAGTGGCAATTAAACTGTGTCAAGGCTCTGAGTAATTAACTGGGCATTAACCTTATCAGAGAACCACTTGTAGATTAGCAGACTCAATCTGGGAAGACCCTGAAACACTTATGTACAAAAGCTCTAGAGGACACTGAGATTTTCAGTCTCAAGAACTTGCTCTCAGTTGAACCACATACATTTTGACCAAGAAGCTCCTTAACTGTCATCTGAGTGAAAACAAAATCACCTATAGTAATAATTAGTATGTCCAGTAGTACATAAACCTATTCTTCATTGATCTTTAAAACAAAATAGAATCAATGTACTCTCCTCTAAACCAAAACTTGGCTCAATTTGTAGCTAGATTTTCAAGAGTAATTATGCAAATCCATTTTCTGTACTTATCTACATGTGTTTATGAGTAAATGTGCTGGTTAAGTTTCAGCCTGGGAAATAGCCACATATTTTGCCAGAAGATACCTTTAAATTAACTATATAAAAGATGCATTTGAAGCCCATGTACACAGGCTACTTCACAAAAACATGCACACATTTGAAATTACCTTGTTTATGAGCCTAAATAATTTTTTCTTGGAAAAGCCAGTGTGTCTAAACTAAAGCAAATATAGAATTTTATCAGACCTATTATTTATTAAGAGAAAGAGTTTCTGAACAGCCCTCTCTCAAAAAGTTCAAAAGAGCTAAGGAAGGGTTTAGGTAGGCTTTCAACAAAAGTGTCCTCATCAAAGGAAAGTCTTTTTTACCCCCTTCTGTTTTTTAAAATGATTATCTGATTTTTTAAAAGTTTCATAAAAGCACTTTTATTATAGTTTTCTTAATAGTTGGAGCTACAGTTGAAGTTACATTAGGACTTTCTTTATAATTCCTAGATTTATTTACATGCTCCAAACTTCCTTGAAATTATTCTGAAACTTTCCAGACTTCGAAACTTCAGAGATGAAGTTTTGTATTTTGTTGTTTTTTTTAAATGGGGACAAAATAAATAAAAGTCTCTTCAACTATGTTTGAGGTACTGAAGAGTGAGAGAAGAACATTTTTCCAGATGTGTAATGCTCTCGCCTGCCCCCCCCCCTTCCGCATTCTTCAGTAATTTAAAAATGACCAAAGAAAGTCTTCCAAACTTTCCATGTAAATAGCCTGGGAACTGGATTCTTTCTAGGGCTGAGGGAGAAGGGAAGTTTCATTTCCAGGTCTGGTTTATTTTCTCTAACTTTATTTGGATCTGTGTAATTTTGTCAATAATCTTGCACCTACAGAACATTAATGTGGGAATGCATGTGCATTCCCACAGGCATGTGAATATGCAGACATATTTCAGGTTCATTTTTAGCAGTACTTAGATGAGCAATTAACAAGCAATTATCCGTCCATCCGCCCACCCATAACTATAAAGGGATACTTGCAAATGCTCCTCCATCCACAACTTTGGAAAAAAATACAAATGGTAAACTCTGGAAGGTAAAAGAGATACGGGGGAAAAATAAGTAAATTAAGTAAAACTTTGGTACTGAGCAAATTCACCTAATAAGGTCACGTACAAACGATCACTTTATTGCGCATTAACAGTCATTATTGCGCGATAACAACAACGGTGTACACATGTGCAATAGGGCTCTTGCGCGTCAACAGCCCAGTTGTGGCGCAATACAAAAACCACCTCGATGAGGGTGGTAGCAGTTAACGTGGAACAGCTGTTGCGCCTTTCCACTCGTGTGCACGCTTACCGCGCAATGATTGGCCTCCGGAAGTGTCCCAGCATTCCAATGTCGTCCTGTATGGTCTTCCCCCCACCCGCTCTGTGGCTGTGACGAAACAGTCCCCGCCCTGTTTCGATTCCCGGGCTTTTCGAATTTCTCCTCTGTTTCACTTCCTGTTCTCTTCCTTGTGGAGTGGAGTGCAGTTCTGATCTTCACTAGCAATGGCGGCCCATTGTGGAAGACGCGCCCCCATTTGGAGCACGGCAGAGGTGCTGGACCTGATCAGCATCTGGGGAGAGTCTGCTGTGCAGGCGCAGCTACGCAGCAGCAGGTGAAATTTCGATACATATGGCATAATTTCTCGGGCCATGTCAGAGAGAGGTTATGAGAGAGACACTGTGCAGTGCAGCTCAAAGGTGAAGGAGCTAAGAATAACCTATCACTGAGCGAAGGAGGCAAACCACCGTTCGCGATTAGTGCCTGCTACATGCAGGTACTGTAAGGAGATCGAAGCCATCCTCAGTGGGGACCCCACAACCACTGCAAAGAGTCCCGTGGACACATCGGCACCCCCCCCATCCAGTGAATGCCAGACCCGAGCAGGATGAGGACGTGATCGATGAGGAGGAGGAGATGGAGGATGACCTGGAGGAAAGTGCAACAGTGTGTAGCCAGGAGCTCTTCTGCACCCCCGCTGAGACGTCCACCCAAGACATGAATTGCAGCGTGTCCTCTGAGGCGGCAGAGGGGGGTTCAGGTAAGTTTCTCTTCCATGCAGCTATGGCTCTTGCTAAAAAATTATTGTCCAGGGCGGGGGTGCTTGCTGTCTTGGTCCCCGTTGTGCACGCTCTTTACTATGCATTCATTAGAAGTGCATCAACACAAGGAGTGATTGTCAAAAAATCATCTGTGTTTAGGTCACTAAAGGTTTCCTCGATGTACCGCCAGAGCCTCCTACTCAGGTTAGATGGGATAGCGTATGTGTCTACGCTCTCGTATAAGGATACTCGGCCTCGCCAGCTGCAAAGCACAGCACTGGAAACCATGGCAGCACACAAGGCAGCAGCATACGGTCCCGGCTGGCATCCGGTGGCATGTAGGATATGTATTCTAGCTGGCAGGGGCACTCTGAGGAGAGAGATATCGGGTTCCGTCTGTGTGCCCTGTGCAGAATGTTACCCCCAGTAAGGTTTCTATTAGGACGTACCTGGTCCGCTTCAGCAAAGCATAGGATGTTGACTGCCCTGTACCTTCCAATGGAATGTGCTACTGGAAGGTTACATTGGTTATCTAGGCTATGTGTTAACAATAGCTTTATTATTCTTTTTTTTATTAGATTCGACCTTCACAAGGCCGGTGTCTACCACAGCTGACCGCATGAGAAACATTCGGCGGCGTGCTCAATGAAACAAGGAGGATATGTTTCAGGAGCTGCTGAAAACAGCACAGGAATCCGTGAGGGAGAATCGAGCCTGGAGAGAGGAATCCCAACAGAGGAGGAAGAAACAAAGGGACGAACTGATAAGCATCATGAAGGAGCAAATAGAACTGCTCAAGAGCATGATTGCTTTGCAGACCCAGGCAATTAATGTATGGGCTGCACTCCAGACACTTCAGCCGTGTCTGCCTCCCACACCCCGTAGTCCTTCAAAGTTTCTTTGAGGCGTTGTGCCTTCATAGCCCACCCTGGGGAAAACTTTTCTCCCCTATTTTCACAAATGTTATGAAGGACACAGCACGCCGCAATTACAGCAGGGATGTTGTCCTCGTCCAAGTCCAGCCTCCCATACAAACAGCGCAGTGCCCTTTTAAGTGGCCGAAGGCACACTCCACAGTCATTCTGCAGCGGCTCAATCGGTAATTGAACCGCTCCTTGCTGCGATCCAGGTTCCTGGTGTACGGCTTCATGAGCCATGGCATCAGTGGGTATGCTGGGTCTCCGAGGATGACTATGGGCATCTCCACATCCGCCACAGTAATTTTTTGATCTAGGAAGAAGATACCCCCTTGCAGCTTCCGGTACAGTCCAGTGTTTCTGAAAATGCGGGCATCATGCACCTTTCCCGTCCACCCGGCATTGATATCCGTAAAACGCCCCTTGTGATCCACGAGTGCTTGCAGCACCATGGAGAAATAGCCCTTCCTGTTTATGTACCCACTGCTCGTCATCCCACAGCTGCATAACAATACGATCCCACCACTCAGTGCTCGTCTTGTGACCAGAAACGGCATTGCACCGTGTGCAGATGATCGGTGAAGGAGCTGAGCAACGCGGTGCTGTTGCTCTGCAGGGCATCGATCAGCCTCTGCTCCTCGGTGTCCTCGTCTGATTCGGAGCTCATTGCGTACTGAGCAACCAGCCGAGATGTATTTAGAATGCTGAAGGTGACAGTGGAGATTAGAGCAGGATCCATGCTGTCGCAGTTGTGATTGCTCGCAAGCAGTGCGGCACTGCACTGTTGAAAATAGGCGCGAGTTGCTATTGGCAACGAGGAAGACGCAAGGGGAACACAGTGCACCACGGGAAAATGAGAGGTTACCCATGGCGCTTTGCGTTCCTTTCCTTCATCCCAGGATTCCAAGCACCGATTGAGGGAAAATTGAACTGTAGGATAGGTGTGCTACACCGCGATATTGCAAAGAATTCTGTTGCATTGCAAGGAGCGACGTGTGTATGCGCTCTCCCGCAATAAAGGTCACGTGTTTTTTATAGCGCCATTGCCATGTTGCGCTTTAATCTGATCGTGTGTACATAGCCTGAATCTTTAAAACACGAAAAACATGTCAAGTCTTTTTTCATGAAAGTGAATCATTATAAAGACACCTCTAGTTCAGGTGGAAAGTGGCAAAAAAGATTTCTTCTAAGTAGATACAACAGAAGGCCTTATAAAGTATTATACAACATGCAAAGACATAGACTAATATGATGACATTTGGCAGCCTTTTGGGGATTAGTTGGCACCATCTGCAACTGGTTTACAAACGCAGCCTCAGTTAAAAATAAAATAAAAGCCCCTCCTCTTAGCTACCTATTTTAATTAAGGGTGAGGCTTAATTATATGATGTATTACATCTGTTTAGGTACCTGCCACTATTCCTCTTGCAAGAAGTCTGCAGCTCCCTCATGGGATGTGTATGTCAAATGTTCCTTCAATAAAGGGTTCTTTTTAAAAAGAAATTGGCAAGAGAGAATGAGAGACCAAATAAAGCCAGTTTCCTCAAATCTGTATTTTTGGAAAACCCACTCCATTTTTAGGCATTTCCAAATATGCTCTCACTCTAAATATCATCTAGAAAAATTACTCCTTCCTAAATCTCTTCTACTGTTTCCAGTGCTACCACAACCTGTTCCCAGTATTGCTGGGTGGATTTTTAAGTCTGTCTTTTAAAACCCTAAAATAAGCCTTACCATACTACTAATTACTTAGCTGTATGTTTAAACAGCTGACAAATCCATACGCAGTTCTGTGCTGCTAAGACTTGTTTTAATTGTAAATTATAAACATTGGGCAGGATTGTCGCTCAAAAACACTCGATTTCCCCCAGCCTCCTGCCCCCCACCTGTTTTTTTGTTTGTTTGGCATGGTTTACACCTATGCACAAGGTTTAAATACAGTAGGCAAGACTACTTCTTTAAGCAAATAAAGCATGTAATCTATGTAGTTAGCCTTTAAAAGTGCCACTAAACTCCTTGTTTGTAATATATGTAGTCACTCCCTGGTTTTCAGTTTCACTTTACCTATGCAAAGTTAAGAATATTTAGTCCTGTGTGTATATATGTAATAAGAGTACAGTTTTCCCATCCATCTGCTCAATAAGTAGAGAATGAAAGCAAAGGTTCTTCCTAATAGTCACACTGGACCAGACTACAGAAGATAGAGGGTCACAGATGTCAAAGAGTGATCCCTAAATGTAACTGTTTACAGAGAATCATCAACAAAAGGGATATTTCTAATGAGGGCACATACGACCTGGTTTTTGGACCAACACTATTTAATAATTTTATTCATGGTCTGGAAGAAAATATAATTACTGATAAAGGCCCCAAATTTAGGAAAGCATCCTTATTTGGGAAAACATGCTTAAATCCTGAAAATTTACAGCATTTTCCTGACTTGGGGCCAATATTTCCAGATGACACTAATATTGTAGAGATGATAAATAACACCGTGGACAGGTCAGAGTAACAGAGCAATCTGGATTGCTTCGTAAACTGAGCAGAGTCATATAGCATGTGCTTTAATGTGGTCAAATTCAGCTATCTAAGAGCAAATAATGTGAGCCATAACTACAGGACAGGGACTTATCAGGAATGCAGTGACTCTAAGAAGGACTTAGGGGTTCACTAACTGAGCACAAGTCTCAGGTGTGATGCTGTGGCAAGCATAAACAGCTAACGCAATCCCAGAACATATAAAACAATATTGAGCCAGAGTAGGAAGGTGATATTACCCTCTATATATAGGTTTGATGGGTTTTACTGGAAAACTGTGATTCAAGATTTCAAAAAGCATGTTAGGCAACTTTAAAACTAAGTCTATGCTGATGGCAGCAAATTCGCTGCCATCAGATTGATTTACCTGAATTGATTGAGTGGAAGTGGAAACCCACTCAACTGACCCGGAAATCGATGTTACTAATCTAACTCTGCCAGGTGGATTAATGTTGCGGCGACAGGAGGGCATTTCATGTCGATGCAGCGAACTGAAGACACTGTGGTAAGTAGAAGTTAGAAAGTAGATGGGTGATACGCAAGCTACTTTATATACTTATGCAAAATTTGGTGGCAGGTGTAGATGCAGTTTTAATGATCATAATGAACCCTTTTGGTCTTAAAACTAATTTTCAGTTAATAGAAAGGTTTGTTCCTCTCATTAAAGTGTGCTGAAATACAGAGGAACATCCTTGATTAATAGCAAAGAACACTGAAACCTTTGCTTAATTCAGATACCTCACGGATGGCCATTCTACAAATACTATCCTAATATATCTTACCGGTAACTATGCAAATACTGTCCTAAAATGCCTTTTCCCAGGCCATCAAGGTCTATATGTAAGGCTGGAGACCAAGGGTCAGCTTCTCAGTTGGTGTAAATAATCAAATATCCACACACTGCCAGGGAGCTACACCAATTTACGCCTTGGTCTTTCTGCTTACACTTGGGACACGGGCACCAAATTGGGTGTTACTTTTTCCCAGGAGACACCAGCCCACCAGGGGTCAGAAAGAGTATAACTCATTTCATATAAATTACACCACAATGGTCTGATGTTAGGAACTGTAGCCTGTCATGGATTCATCCTAGTGACCTAGTGAAAAGCCTTTCATTGCTTTAACAATCCATTAAGCCATCCATATTAGTTCTCCAGAAAAATATATTTTCAATTGAGCAATGCTATGGTAAACCCCATAACCATGACTGAGAAGAACTGAATCAAGGCTTTTCTTTTTCCAATACCACCAAAATATTTTTACAGTTCTGTAAGATTTTTTTCATTTCTTCAAGAAATTCACACCAAGGAAAGAAATGGAAGAATAAAGACTACATAAAGCTACCCCTTCCCAGATTTATTAGTGGTTCATAAAATACTATACTATACTATACCTCAAACCACATAACCATGTGTAACCTTCATTTGCTAGAAAGACAACAGAGTCCTGTGGCACTTTTAAAGTTAGTCTTTAAAAGTGCCACAGGACTCTGTTGTCTTTCTACAATAGACTAACACGGCTACCCCTTTGGAATTTAACTTCATTTGCTAGGACACTCCAGCAAACTACACTCCGTGCCAGCAGGCTTGATTACTGCTTCCCCCACTGTTTTGTGGGCCCTACCTAGACTTGGACTAACCACTCATTTCTTTGAGTTTATTTGCAGCAAGTTATTCTCCGCATATTCTTTTCTTCTTCCAGTTTCATTTTATTTTTTAGCTATAAAGATATTTCCAATATCTATAGCAGGGGTCAGCAACCTGCAGCACGCGTGCCAGCGAGCCTGAGCAGCACGCGGAGCCACTCAGGCTCCCCCACTGGCCCCGCAAACCGTGGGGCCAGCAGCTGCAGCATGCAGCTGAGGATCCCTGCTGGCCCCACCCCTTTGCTGGACGGCAGGAGGAGAGGAGAGGGGAGGTGAGTGGTGGGTGGGTCGGGTCGACCTGGCTGGAGTCGCTGCTGCCAGTGGGTGGCCTCCAGTTCCTGGCCCTGGCTCCCGCCGGCACCAGCGGCTCTGGGTGGGCTGAGTCGATTCGCCCTCTTGCTGGCCATGGCCGGGGCCGGCTCTACCCTGCCGGCAGCAGCGCGGCTCTGGGCGGGCTGGGGCGACGTGACCCGCTCCGCTTCCCTCCTCTCCTCTCCTGCTGTCTAGCAGGGGGCGGGGCCAGCAGGGGCCATCAGCCCCACGCCGCCCCTGCGGATGGGATCCGGCCCCGGGGCCGGGAACTGGAGGCCGCCCGCCGGCTGATGCCGGCCCAGGCCCTGGCCGGCAGGGCACCTGGTCTGGCCCCGCCCCCTTTTGGCTCCACCCCTGGCACCTGCTGAGGGTGCGGTGGGCAGGGCTGGCATAGGCGCCGGCAAAGGTTGCCGACCCCTGATCTATAGAAACAACAGTGCCAATCTGAAGTCAGGGGAAATATGTTTTTGATTAGAGCACCTTTTAAACAGTATGTCCTAGTTTTTGCTGCCTTTTAAAAAAATTAAATAAAGGGGTTCTCTTCTGCCAATGTTCAGATGGGTTTTTTTGGCCTGCGAGATAACATCATCTTCAGAAGTATTCTGGGTCACCCGTTCTCAATGCCCATGCATACTGGAAGCCTCTTCAGTTTCAGCTTTACTGCTGCTGTTACCAGCGACCACCCTCTCGCCAAGCTCGAGGAAGACTGTGACTATGATCTCTAGCCACAACAGTTTTATGAGAACAAAGTTATTCTTCTAATACTAATGGCAGGATTCAAAGGAGGAAAAATATTTTTTTCTCGTGTTGCTTTCTGTTCTGGTAATTTTGATGTTATTAGATATAAAATGTTGAGATACAAGTGTGATATTTTAGAGTACAATGCCCCTTTTAAGATCCTCAAACATTCTCAGAAATAAAGGCTACCCCTTCCAGGAATCTCTCTGTGTTACATGCTTTAAGGTTTGACTCTAGCTGCTGTCCTACCACACACAGTATACATACACACAGAAACCCACACACACCGACATACACACAGACATTGTGTGTGTAAATACAAAAACTACATTTAAAAATTAAACAAACCTTAATTCAGTCCCCTTGTGCATATGCACTACGATATAGTGAATTATATAATCCTAAACTGTTATTCCCCATGGGGCCTCGGATCATTCAGTGCACAGGATGCATGGTGCTCAGCTAATGAGAAGGTGGTCAACATTTTGTTTTCTCTGCATTGTTCAAAGTGTGGCTCCCAGGCCTTATTTACTACACGCAGCTGAAACCCTGCTTTCAAGGCAGAATTTCCTCTTGGACTTTCCCATGGTTCTCATCACTATAGTATCCCAGTGCTTTACAAATAATTAATGTAAATTCACAACATCCTTGTGGGAGGAGAGGGTAGCATTATCACCATTCTAAAGATAGGGAGCTGGGGCGGTGAAAGATTGAGGTAAAAAAATTCCACTTTATTTTGGGTGCCCAATTTGACAGCTAGGACCTGATTTTTCAGAGTACTTACCATTACATGGCATGTTATATGTTCAAAACACAGCTCCCGCTGACTTCAGTTGCAGATGTGAATGCTCAGCACTTCTGTGAATCAGGCCACAGGGTGCCTAGTTGGCACCCAGAACATTAGAGACCCTGCACTGCCCCAGTCTTCAGGCTCCTCAACAAGCTCCTTTCCACGGATAAGTCCTCCTTTTCCAAACTCTCAACAGGCTTTAGCTAAAAATATGATCTCTCCTTTGTCTATTTGAATCATCTCCATCATCAAATGCTTTTATTTGTAACCTAAAAGTACAAACTTTCACTTATCGTTTTAACATGCTGCTCTCAGATGCCTCAATTTTATTTCTAAATGTTAGAAGAGTCTGAAATAGACATTAGATAGCATTACTTGTGTTACTAGCTTTTTAATATATTCTTAAGACTAAATAATGACAATATCACTAACATACCAGAGATTATAGCTTCTGCTTCCACTAAAGGTAACACCTCCCTCACATAATCATTAAGAACAATGCAAATTAGCATTTTGAACAATTGCAAAGATACTAAACAGCTCTGCTACACTTCTTTTCCAATGTCAGAACATCTTATTGTACCTTTTGTTACTGTGACTACTGCTACAATTTAAATTACACTTTAAGTTGACCAAATGTGGAGGAAAATAGCTTCTCTAGAGTGTTCCATGATCAGCTTAATCAAACCGTTTTGTAACCTATACAATTATATCAATTCTTTTATGTTATGCTATTGTTTCATCTGTAAGTATTTGAAGACTGAATACTTGAACCTGTATGCCATTATTTGGCATGCATCCTATTTTTCTTTAACTACTTTTGCTCTCTTCACTGGCAGTTTCTCTCTCTCTCTCTAGACCAATAAAAGATACTGTTTTTACTAGAAATAAGAGGAAGATTTTGTTAATCTAGAAAAATCATTCAATTCTAATTCTTTAGGAAAGTAAGGAATAGCAACTTGTCGTATGATTGGAGAGTGATTCATGATCAATTACTTTAATATTTATAAAATTTCTAAAACTTCATGCATATCATTGGATGGCTATTCAGTGTTACTCAATAGCCTTTTTTCCTTATGCTTAACAAATACGCCAGTAATTCACATCTGATACGTATGTACATTACTGAGTTTCTCTCAGACCAGGATGCTAAACTCAAATATTTGGAGCATAAAGATTAATTTTATATGCAGTCAATAATATTACAGCTGTTCTATAGCATGTTGAATAATAATAATCCTGTCAAAAAAGGGAATGTACTTGCATGGTGGACATGAGATAAAAGGCAGGGCTTACCTTTCTAAAATACAATAAAAAATGAATAGGGAAGACAACAGTAGACGCTCTTTCTAGTTCCATGTCCACTGATCTATCATGCATGGGATGTGTCCAGAGTGAAAGAAAACTGAGGTAATACTGGCACAAGAAGATTACAGAGATACCAAACCATGAAGTGGCCAAATGATGCATTGGGGGAAGTCTGGAGACCCAAAATATAAATATATATGAATGTGTGTAAGATGAACCAGATTTACAGTCTGTGCCCTTGCCCTTCCACAGCCCTAGCTAACTGCAATGCATTGTATTGCTATAGACTCTGTATTTGCAGTGTAATATGTTCCTTGCTATTTGGTTGCTCAGCACTGTATGAATTGCAAAAACATAGTATAACATATATTCCTGCTCTTGATGTGCACATCTCCTCAACATGCCCCAGATCTCTTTCTCCAGCCCACTAAGATGTTTTCCACTTTAAGGTGAAAATAAGAAGTTATTCACCCTGTGCAGTAATGATATTTCATCAAGATGTGTCACTTTATGGGTGCTCTACTACTCATTCTCCTCCCCACTGCTTTGGAATTCTTGTTATGACTGTGCAGAAGAGAAGGAACTGAGGAGAGTTATCCAATGCACGCTGACTAGCCTCATGGATCAACAAGAGGAGAGAAGGCACATGTGCAGGCACAACAGACACTGCTACCAAATCTCCAGAGGGGTAGCCATGTTCGTCTGTTGTACAGCAAAAAATAACGAGAGTCCTGTGGCACCTTGTAGACTAACAGATTTTCTTCAGCATAAGCTTTCGTGGACTATAACCCACTTCGTCAGATGCATGAAGTGGAAATCACAGAGGAGAAGTATATATACACGTGCCAGGATGGAGGAGGGCAAGCGTAGGCAACGTCAGTTCAGAGAGCAGATGGGGCCTATTCACACCTCTTGATAAATGTGTGAACAGAACGATCACTTTTTGTAGTGTGATAACCATTCCAAAGCTACCACAGTTCTCCAATCAGCAGGGAGACTGCCATATCCACAGTGGGAACACTCACCAGGGGGCACAGCTTGAAGAAACATCATTACTGTGCAGGGTGAGTAACTTCTTCATCTGTAGTGACTCCACTTACACACTGATTTGCATTAGTAGGAAAAACCCATTTTGTGGGTTTTTTGGACAATAGAAACCATGAGTGAATTCTCAAGCAAATAGAATCAATAAACAAAGAAATTAATAACAATGCTGGAATCACTAATGATGAGATGGGCTTTAACAGTTTTGAATGTGTGTTATCTTTAATAGGGAATTATTTTTAACTTTAAACAGAATTTCTCAATGCCTTTATATAAATCAAGAGACCTAAGTTTTCAAGATAGCTAGTTTAATTTCTAAATGAGATTAAGGAAATTTAGTGATTAAAATGCAACAGTCATATCTTATATGGGAACATCAATGTTAGTTATTAATCAAACTAGCTGTTTTCGATTGAACTGCCGAAATACTACCCTTTCAATTCCTTCCATGTGCTCCACTGAATTTGAACATCATTCAAACCTACCAAAGTAGGCAAAAATGCTGACATCGAAGACTTATATACTAACTATACAAATGTATTAATGCTACGCCAAAACGTGAGCTACTGATTACTAGGCAGCCAATGTTAAGTAGATTACAGGGTTTTAAGTAGAATGTACGATATGAGGAAAAATTAGCTATGTTAGTAAAAATGTTTTAGCAGGAAGGGCTAATAAAAGAAAAGCTATTAACACAGACTCAGAATAATCAATTCTCAAAAACCGTTTAAATATCAACAACTGAAAATCCTGTGCTTGACTTCAGGAGCCAAGTTGATTGCATTATTTTTCAGAAAAGATGAACCACTGGTGCTGCAGTTCCCAAATGTTTTCCCTTCATGACCCCATTTTGAGATGTGGTGTTCTCCACTACCTCAGACAGCACAGAAGTTGCGGTTTTAATATGGTGTCCTGCCTACAGTGTGAGCTCACATGCACTGTACATGCAAAGTCATATCACAAGGAGGATATCATTTTGCTTTACAAAACTGTATACTCTAGACTGCCTAATCTCTCACACATACGAAGTCATGGTGCATGGAGGGTGCTGTTTTGTAAAGCAAAATAGCATCCTTCATGCAACATACCTTTGTGCATATGGTATCTGAAATCACACTGTGTGGAGAAGATCATTTTGTAAAATGGTGTCCTGCATGCTCAGGATTGCTTTGGCCCCATCTGCTGCTGAAGTGCCCTCACTTGGGGTCATTGAGAATTGCTGCTCTAGTGTCTTCATCTGAAAATATTATGAGGAGTTGACACTGACCGAATTACAGACTGACACTCATCATTTATCTGTAATACTATACTTTTCTCAACAATAATTCAGATTCACTCAACATAAATCAGAGATTTAATTTTACATCAGAACAATTGCTTCGAGTAGTGTCCCGAAGGGTGCTCCAGTGTAGGTGATTACTGAGAAGTAGACCTTTAAGAAGACTCGGACTTCAGAATTGGATTACTCACCATTGATAGTACTGTGGAGTCAAAGATGGCAGTCCCCAGTAATCACATAATATTCTCCAAAAGTATGGACTGCTCACTGCTCTCCAGATGTGAGGCAGGGATGTCTTTAAGGAAGGTGATGATCTCTTAGAATGTGTACAGATCAAATCTGGAGGAGTCATATTATAGATCTGGTAGCACTGCCTGATACAGTTTCAGACCCACTTGGAAAGCCTTTTGGCTGAAAGAGCTGAGCCCTTCAATCTTTCTGCAATTGAAAGGAATAATCTAGGGGACTTTCTGAAGGGTTTTGTCCTATTAAGGTAGAATGCCAGGGCTCTCCTGACATCCTGCATATGCACAATAGCCTTCATGTTGACTCAGTGAGGCTTAGAGGACTGGTTTACATGGAATGATGAGGCAACTTTAGGAATAAACTTCAGGTAAGGTCTAAGTGTGACCTTATCTGGGAAGAATATCATATGTGGAGAATGTGCCATGAGGGCAACTATTTCCCAATTCACCTAGCAAGGAAAACAGAAGACTGTTTTCATTGATAGATGTGACAGTGAACAAGAGGCCATAGGTGGCTAAAAGAGTGTTTCATAAGCCCTTTCACTATCATATTTAAATCCTATAAAAGGGCAGGAAGATGAGGTTGCACAAAGAGGTTTGTTATTCCTTTAGAAGCCTCTTGGTGGTCAAGTGCAATAGAACCGAGTGCCCTTCCACGTTGGTGAAAAACTATGATGGCTGCTAGGCGAACCTTGAGGAAGCTTAGCGATAACCCTGATTTCTGAAGAGTTACAGTATCATTGAGACTATAAAGGGAAAGATGCCAGGACTGGAGAGATTTGCCTGGATGAGCACCAAGCCTGGAACCTGGTCTGTTTTTACTGGTAAACGAGGAGTGTGAAGGGCTTTCAATTAGACTGGTGGGCACATCGTGAGCTATCTCAGGTAAGGATATGATGTTTGCCTTAGTCACGTGGGGGCAATGAGGATTACATGAACTCTGACTCTCTTTATCTTTAACAAGGTCTTTAGTAGAAAAGGAAAGGGGGAAAAGGAATAAAAAAGATCCTTGTCCCAAGGGAGGAGAGGAGCAACATCCACAGAGCACCGGCTGACCCCTGCTTTAGAGCAGTATTACTTGTACTCCCTGTTCTGGCAAGTGCTGAACAGGTCTATAGATGGCGTTCCCCAATGTGTGAATACTTCTTGGATTATTGCTAGGAGCATTATCCATTTGTGGTCCTGTGGGATCTTGCATTTCAGACTGACTGCTAATGAGTTATAAGCACCCAGGAGGTAAGTTGTAGATAAGGTGACATTGTGAGTGAAGCACAAGTTGCACAGCTTCATCACTTCTGAAAACAGGGAGGGTGGGCTGGCTCCCTCTTGCCGGTTGACATAAGACATGCAGGCTATCTTGTCCATGAGGACTTTTACGTGAGAACCTGCTGTGGTAGAATATGAGTACAGGCTTTCCTGACCACCCTCAACTCGAGGAGGTCGATAAATAAGAGTTTCTGAAAGTGACTTGTTTTCCTTGTATTTTCAGGTCATTTAGATGTACTCTGCCCATCCCACATGGGATGCATTGGTCATGAGGTGTGCCACTGGTGGTGTTTGGAAGAAAGAAAGCCGTTTGCCAATACTAGCTGGTTACGCCACCTGTTCAAGGAGTCTCTGACCCTGGACTCTGACAGTGGCTTTTGCAGAGAGTATCTATTTGGCTTGTATATTGAGCCAAACCATACCCGGAGGCATCGCATGTGAAGCCTGCATGCAGAACTACCACAGTACTGGCTGCCATATTCCTTCCCCAATATTTGGAGGCAAACTCTAGCCAACACTTGCAGGCAGTACTGAGCTGTGTCTATCAGCAATACCAACAACAGGAACCTGTTCTGAAGAAGTAAGGCTTTGGCCTGTAGAACATCCAGGTGAGCCCCTCTGAACTCCAAATGCTGAACTGGTGTGTGGGTTGACTCCTGGAAACTGAGTTGTAGGCCCACCTCCACAAATAAGTGTAGTGTCCTCAGAGACTCAACAAGTCTCCTGCAGAAATTGGGCCCTCCAGTCCTCCAGGTAGGTGTGGATCATGATCCATTGAGATCCTAGATGAACGGCCACACCAAAGGGACAGAAAACAATCTAAAGGGTAGGACTTTATATTGATAATGATGGTTCACTAGGGTGAACCTTCAAAAGCATCTGTGAACTTGCAATATTTATGAGAGGAGCCCTCTGACTGGCTCTTTGACATGCTATCAAACATAGAAAGTTGTGGGGAAGACTTAGGCCCACCTGAGGGCTGTGACTGGAAGGCCTCCTCCATAAAGATGAACTTCTGGTGGAGCTCTCTGTCTTTTTGGAATCTTGGTCCAAGTTGTTGGTAGAGAGAGCACTTGCTTTGATTGTGACCCTCGTCCAGACAATGAATTCTCTGAGAGTGCTTGGCTGCGACCAGGATTGCCTCATTGCAGCAAGTGCAAGTTGCACACCCCTACTTGAAGCCTGTAAAGCTGGGCATACCTTTGTCCAGGGGTGTCCCCCCATGGGAACAAATGCAAAACAAAGTAATTTCTTTTTCTTAATAAAAAGATAAAAAGAAGCTACCTAGAGGTTTGCAAAGTAAACAGTTTACAGTTGAAAGGGAACTTAGTCCACTAACGGCCTGCTAAATGCTCCGCCTCTAGCCAGGGGCTGTTGAGAATGAAATGAGTATGGTTAGCCCACGCATACTGACTAGCCTCTTAGCACAGCATAATGAGACAGCACATGTACGGGCCCGATGGACATTGCTACCAAAGGTCTTAGATCAGCAGCACAGGGACATAGACACACGTATAGCGAAGCACCCATAGGGACGTTACTCAAAGAAGAAATCAGAAGTGTAACTCATCATTAAAGCAGAAAGAGAAACCCTGCCTCTACTTCTCTTTCCATAAGCAATTGCTTTATAACTGTTCAAGTTCTCATCTTTTATCCTGAGTTGCAGAAAATTTACTCTAGTAAAAGAGAGAAGGGAAAGAAAAAAGATGCAGTTCAAAATTTCAAAATTATATAGGACAACAAATATTTACTATACTCACCCATTTACTACAATTGTAACATCTGAAAAATTATATTGTAATGATTGAGACTATTTTCAGAGTAACTAACTACTAAATATGAATATGGGGAGCACACTTAGCTCCGTATCTGGTACTTTTACCACTCACCTTAGATACTAGAAGTTCCTTTTGCCCCTAGTGAAAATAGGGTACAAACACGAGAAAGAATGTCAGAATCCAGCCTTAACCAGAAATTCCAGTGAGAAGAAAGATATTAATCTTTTGGGTGTCTGCACCCATACTACTAGGAAAGTTGTTTTATGACTCTGAAAAACAGAAGTCAATTTATTATTTTGTTTTTATACTGAGCTATGAAATGTGCATTTAAATTGGCCATCTTTGAGTAAATGCGCTGGGCCTACCTAAATTTCTTCTGTTCCACCATTGCCTTTGCAAAAATAGAGGTTTAAAAAAGAGCAGTATTCTCCTATGGTGTATTTAACTCCTTTAGGAGATGAATGCCCAGTCAGGATTGTCAAAAATGGCTAGTGAGTTTGGGTACTTTAATCTGCTGGATGCCCGATTTGAAGCACTTTAAATCAGTGATTTTCAAACTTTCTTCCTTGGGACCCAGTTGAAAAAAAATAATTTATTCCCATGACCCAACAATTCCATCTTTCAGGAATGCATTCCAGTCTTTTGGTGGTGGCAGCAAGGGACTCCATGACCAATACCCGAGGGTCCGCGCCCCAGTACTGGGTCCTAATTCATGGTTTGAAAACCCTGCTTTAAATGAATTGGACTTTCAGAGTGCTCAACAGAACTGTGTAGAGGATGGAAGCTCTGTTTCACAGAAGATTTAGGTATTTTAAAAATGTTTCATTCCAAAATGGAATAAAACTGAAAAATACTCTATGACTGTAAATTCTCCTAATTGCTTTGTTCGGGTTGATTCATAAGTTCCATTTAGATTCTGACTATTTTGTATTACAATTAGCATTTTAACAAATCATAAACAAAAAGTTATTTTAAAATAAAAATCAAAACATTTTATTCCAAAAGTGTCAGAAAAGGATGCTTCAACATTGTTGGGACTTTTTTCTATCGTTTTCTTCCAAAACAAAATTCTGTGCAAATCAACCCATATTCAATGGAAATGTATATTCCAATGGACTAGAACTCTGTTGAAAATTCTCCAATCTTTGTTTTGGTACAAGAACTGATGTGAGATCGTAATCAAGAGGAGAAAACCCAGCTGAAAGTGTTTGAAAGACTGGAAACCTAATAGTGTCTCCATGTGGAATATGGGTGAGGCCCCGGTAAGCACAGCATGCATGTAGACTGTTTTTTTCTTTTTCTTTTGTTTTATCCTAAAATCAATATACAGTACTTTGTGAAAGGGTTACTGGTAACCCTGTACATCATGCCTGGGAGAAAGCAGAACCACAAGTTCTGAACTAAGGTCAGACCTGCTGAAATAGTCACAGTTAATTGCGGGGAGACTGCAAAACAAACAAGGAGTCCTGTGGTATTTTTCAAGTCTAAGAAATGTATTTATTGCGTGAGCTTTCATGGGAGAAATCCCACTTCAGATGCTTGAAAATGGAAAACTTATAGTCTGGGAGGGAAAAATAAATCCAATGAAGTGTGAGTGAAGTAGTCTGACCTGAACCTGTCACTCACACTTCACTGGATTTATTTTGCCCTCCCATATTGTAAGATTTCCATTTTCAAGCATCTGACAAAATGGGATTTCTTCCACGAAAGCTCATGAGATAAATACATTTATCAGTCTTGAAAAGTGCCAGAGGACTCTTTGTTTGTTTTAGTGAACAAGACTAACAAGGCTACCCCTCTGAAACTTGCAGGGAGACTGCAAACCTAAAATACTTGGTCTAGACTAGAGGGAAAGGGATGTGGGACCACACTTACGGAGAGGTGACAGTTGGAGGTCTGAGACCAAAGGGGGACCCTTGAGGAGATGACAGAGGAGCAGAGATGGAATTCATGCCTGAACAGTGATACTGCCCTCTGAAAACCATGTACTTTAATGTGTTAATTTGTAAATAAAAAATCACTAGTCACTTCTGAAAATCGTGACCCCTGATTTTATAATGATCTTCCATGTTTAGTTCCCTAAGGTACTCTGTTTTGTTACTCTACGCTATTCGAAAGGTAATACATTTAACTCATTGTTAGCTAATGTTCATTTCAGTAGTGGTAAACTTTTTTTTCTTTTAAACTAGATATTGTACAATAGACTGCACTGGGATCTTTCTACATGTTACTGTGATGCATTCTCACTTATTTACCAACCCTATAATACTGTATCTACCACATGAAAAACAAAACAATATATTTGCATTTTTCTCACTTATTTTCTAAAAGAGCTCATGGAATGCTATTGAGTGGTTAAAAAGAACAGACAAATCTGTATATTAGACGCCCTGTGCTAATACTGGGGGTTTTTTTTGTTTTTTGTTTTTAGTTATGATAGGTTCGAGAGCAGTGATTAACTGATATTTAATAACTTTAGTAGTTCGTCTTTACCCCTAAAGGGTAGACAGATAAGAAATATGCTAATAAGCAGCCTTATGCATGATCTCTTCTTGGTATATTCAATATTTAATACACTTTTGATATAGTGTCTAGTCAAGGATTTAAATGATATTTTGATTACTCTTTGCAATTATTTTTATTGTTGTAACTTTAAAAAATAAGCTACAATTTGTTTGATGTTCTAATTGAAAACACTTAGCTCTATATGCAATTTTTGCTATTTTCTATATCTGTAAAATAGAAAGTGGTTTTTTTAAAATAATACCAGAGTGGTTCACATGATTTTGCCATTTTGTTTTAAGAATTTAAACATTTGAGCAATGAAAATAGAAGCATCTGAATAACCATATTTTATTTATTATCTCCTTTAGGATATCTCAGTTTACTATAACTATAATAAAACTGGCAAACTAAAAAAAACCAAACCTTTTGTGAAC
Source organism: Pelusios castaneus (assembly GCA_007922175.1). Taxonomy (NCBI): domain Eukaryota; kingdom Metazoa; phylum Chordata; order Testudines; family Pelomedusidae; genus Pelusios; species Pelusios castaneus. Next base: position 5,083,283 of record ML685817.1, on the reverse strand, counting down.
ATAGGAAATTATGCCAACTGCAGAGACACAGCAAATATTGTCTTTCTTCTTTATCCTCTTGCATTTAATTCAGCATCTAGCAGTTTCCACCATTTATTTCAATCTTATTCTAGTCTACTTAGGCTTCTGAGTGACATGTTAATGGATTTGGCTTTTTTCTTTATTGTTCTGAGTAATGTTTCTCTAGATCATCCTCTTTTTTCAGGTGGTGTCCATACACTTGCCATAGAAGTTGTGTTGGTGGCATCCTTAATAGGATGTCCTAACACACCCATCATTGTATTCTTAACCCTATTTCATGCTTTACATTGGTTTGCTTTACTTAGAATTTCTGATGATGCAAGAAACTCTTTCCAATGGACTCTGAAGATCTTCTGCAAACATTTATTTTGGAATAAGCTGATCTCAATTTCTTGTGTAGGCTTTCTTGACTGGTCCATAAAGGACGACAGACATGATGCTTGTGTTAAAGATTCCTGGTTGTTTTGGTCAGTGCCAGCCATGCTACTCTTCCAAATCATTTCAAGGTTTTGAAAGTTGTGCGTTACTTTTTATATTTGTTGCTTGATATTTAACAAGTAATTACTTCAAAGTTCAAAACCAATCAATCCTAGACGTTCAGCTCCTCTTCTGGCCTCTATGCACTACTCCCACAGTGCAAAGGAACAAGCAAGAAAACCACCCTAGCAGATTAGCTTGGGATTCCTTTTGCAAACCTTACTAGTGGAATGGCCCTTAAAGGGCTGATATAAGCTAGTATCACAGTGATGGCCTTGCATCTACTAGACACTGAGCAAAGTCCGTGGGTGAAGAGGAAATCCAGTACGTTGCAGGATTAGGCTTTATGTATCTATCTATGGTCCGATCTACGCTGGCAGTGAAATTTGGCAGCAGTCAACGGGAGTTACACAAGCTGCGAAGAGTTAACTTGCTAACTCCCCTCCAGCGTGGCGTCTTCACTGTGCTGCACCGACAGGAAAAGCGTTCCCACAGATGCAGTGCAACGGCACTTGAGAGGGCTGTTAGATCAAGTCGATCTCCAGACTGACTGAGCAAGGCTTAGTTGACCAGTAAGATGATCTGGAAAGAATTTGCCGCCATCAGTGTAGATGTGATAACTTCTCCTTTTGAGATGATTTGTCCCAAATGAGCCTTTTAATCTAGCACAATTACAGCTCCCTCATATTCTCTCTAGAGTTTTCAAACTTAAAACAACAGACATTATTCATTTAGTATAAATGAATGATCTCCTATGCATGATCTATACAGTATTACGAGTCTCAATTAGAATTTTGTGCACGCATCAGACTGTAGTTAACAATCCTTGGGCCCAGCTGACCCTTGTAATGTCCAGTTAGGGCTGTCGGCAGCCTATATAGGAGCAGCACTGAGGTAAACTGTAACACACATCAGGGAGTAGATTAGTACTAGAATAGCTATAGGATAAATTCAGGCTTGGGCCAAAGAATCTGGCTCCAATGATCTATTTTACAGTATGCATGCACTATTGTATGATATTTTTATCTGTCTACATACAGACATATGCACACAGACACATTATAACAGGGCACTGGCCTTGGATGCAGCATGCATCTCAATACACCTTAACAGCCCTTGAGAATTGGGAGCTGTAGTTGCAGATTGCCTGTTGCTCCTAGTAAAGTTCTCTATAAGAAGGCTTCCCACATCTGAGGCATACGAGTAGGTAGGGGATACACAGGTCAGAGAAAATTAGAGAGGTCAACTCAACACCTGTAAAGTAGAGCATGAAAAGTAGCTGCTTGGATAGAGCAAGAGCTGCTTGTTGGGAAGTCTCAGCTGGAAAGGGCTGGGGAGCCCTGGACAGGAAAGCAAAGGGAACACCCTACAGGGTTGTGAGACTGCTTTGGGATGCATGGGTTTGTTTTGGACTTTTCGTTCATAATGTAAAAACCCTGAAGAAGATTGGAGCTGTGTCTGAAAAGTGTGAATTCACTTGTCCTGATGGGTATTTTCTAACTTGTTTCAAGCCTCTTTTCTGCTCTCTAACAGAATCAATCATCATCAAAACAACCGACATGTTTTGCCATAACATCTTATTGCATGAACATATAGACTGTTCAATATTACAGAATGGATTGTTAACTGCAGTAACTACCATTGGCTTCATCTTCAATTCTGCTGGTTAACAAACAACTGAATGGCTGGCAATAACTAATTTTAAGGGATTCTCACTTAATTCAGTCAGTGCCACCCTGCATAATTAATGGTTAAGGTCATACAAATGCAAAGCAGAACAGGAAAACAATTAATTAAGACTGGCTGTCCTTAGCATGCTCTCTGTGTACAGTAAAAAGTCTTTTAGTAACCTTTATGAAGCAATTTGTATGAAAAATGCTAGGTGATATTATTACGGTAAGAACTGCTAAAATGATTGATGCTGTACCAAGAGACATACTAGTAACTACGCATTCTTTCTTCAATTTTTTTTCCCTGCACAATATTAGTGTGTACAGTTTTTACTATGCAAAGACGTATATAAATAAGTGCTGGCAACCTATTTCTTACAATAAAACCTTATTTAAAATGTTATGAAAAGTAAATACTACATAAGACAACGTTTGAGAAATGAGCTGGGGTTGGAATATCAATTACCTGCGGCTACCCTTAAAAACCTACATCTTAGCAAAGAAAGATGAGAGGATTTAAATAATAATAATAATAAATTCTCAACTCTGTGGAGGATTATACATTCCTCACTCCCCCCTCCCAACCCAAACATCAGAAACTAGAGCAAGATGCATGCGGTAAGCAGTGGAGTTAGAGCAGAAAAAACCCTAGATAATTCTCTAAGTTATTTCATTTTGTATTTTCCAGCAGGTCAGCAATAACTTATTCTTGCTTCTCTCCAAGTCTGTTGCATTCACTAGTCCTTTCACTGCCTCATCCTCTGAATTGTAAGTTAGACGGGCAGATGTATTATCTGGGAAGTTTTCCAAATTCATTAACTCCTTGGCGCCAATGATTTCAGTGTCCCCACAGCCAGCACTAACTGTTCTGCCCATAAAAGCCTAGTTGCTGGAGAGAAAGGATTAAGAAATGAGGCACTCAACAGTGGCTGCAGGTTTCTTCTCTCATGATGAACAACTAAACAGAACCACAGAAACTGCCGATGACCACAGCCAACTTTTCAGTCCCTAATACACTCAAGGGTTTTCCCAAACATCTGCAGACTGTTGTCATGAACAGGGCTTGAGAAATGTACATATACCAGCTGGGAGGCTAAACATAGTAGTGAGAGGAAACACAGCAAGATCTAAATTTGTACATTTGTAAATATGTAGCCCTGGGGTTTCAGAATCACATGAGCAGTTTTGTCTCACTAATGGCTGACACAGGCTCTCAAGCCACTCCCTTTCCTTTCTACAGTGAACTCAGTCTGCCTACTCTAATTAGTCCCGTATCTGATCATTACTATGTACAGAGCCCTTGGAAGTCCCCGTAAATTCCTGGAAACTGCCTGACCCATTTGCAGGATACAAGTCGTCTTCAGATCAGAAGAGCTCCATGTAGAAAATTAAGTTTTATCAGCCAAACACAGATCATTTGGGCAACATGCTTTACGCTTAGACACAAAGATGTAACCAGCAGCTAAACTATCCTTGATTTAGAGATTAACGTAATGTCAAACGCCCCCAAGATTCTAAATGTTAAATTCATTTTACTGACTGCTCCCAAGGTGACACTTAAATTTAAAGGATGCTGAGCATCCTCAGTTTCAACAGAAGTGAATGGGAACTGAAAGAGCTCAGTACTTCTAAATATCACACTTATTCTGGCTACAGCGAATGCAGATTCAGTCATATTTACCATCGCTGCTCATTTAGAACCTGGGAAAGACACTAGGTACTATTTCTTAATCTCTAGGAGCAGAGATTGAGTGGTTTGGAGTATCAGACCTGTCTTAAGTGCTTAGGTATTCTGTGTTGACTTACATCCTACTACATCCCCTTTCCACTGTGATACTGCACTAGGTGTAAATCCTTTTAGAATTTGGTGTTGTGTTTGTATTTGTGTATTCCTGAAAATGTACACACAGTGTCAGCAAAATAATCTATATTTATATTGATTTGATGTAGTGCCCCCATGCCTTAGTTGCACATACTATACACAAGAAAACAGGTCAGTTTATGACCTATATTCAACAAACTGAGTCCCAAGTGCCCCCAAAACCTAATCCACAGCACATGGGACATTTTCTCTGGCAGGCTACAGGGCCAAAGTATTAAATCTGCAGAAGTTTAAAGTTTCATTTAAATAATTTTTTAAATCATTTTTTCTAGTCTTGAAAGTGGACTTGCACCTGGAGATAGTCACTGGGAAAGAAGTTCTCTCTCTCCAACAGCCAATAAGCTCTAGTGGGGTGTGGCATAGCAGCACAGACCTCCCTACAGCCTTCCTAGCCCTCAAGAACTTTGAAGGCAGATCAGAAAGCTCTTTGTCTCTTTCATTTTGCGGAGATGGGTGGAGTATTACATCCCCAAGGCAGTTCAGATGAACAACTCCCTTTGTAAATTCTCCATCTTCAAGCATCTGGCGAAGTGGGATTTTCTCCCACGAAAGCTCATGCAATATATTTAAAATTTGTAAGTCTTTAAAAGTGCCACAGGACTCCTTGTTTGTTTTGCTGAACTAGACTAACACGGCTACCCTCTTGGAGCTCCCTTTGAGAGATCTCTGAACTCTTCACATTGCCAGGAGATAGAGTGGCAGGTCACAATTGGTTTCTCAATTACATCAATGGGTGCAAATGCTACCAAATCAGTAGAGCCCTGCGCGGATACAAACGTGGATCTGATCTGCATCTGCAAGAAATTGTCTGCGGATACCCGCGTTGTATCCAGGGTTGTGGATATAATGCGGATATCCGCGGATATCTGCGTATTTGCAGGGCTCTAGCCCTTGTGAGACACCAGGGCCAGAGGGAAGCAGGAGAGTCATTGAAGGCAGATATATAAGCCCCAGAATGATCCTGACTTTGTTCCCTACAAACTGAGCAGGGTGTGGTTCTGGCTAATTAGAGGCACCTGATACCAATCAGGGGCCAGCTGATAAAAAGCCTGGCCCCAGCAAGAGTGTTGGAGGAGCAGGGGAGTGTTGGAGAAGCAGAGGAGAATTGGAGGAACAAAGGAGTGTTGGAGAAGCAGAGGAGAATTGGAGGAGCAAAGGAGTGTTGGAGAAGCAGAGGGGTGTTGGAGGAGCAAAGGAGTGTTGGAGAAGCAGAGGGGTGTTGGAGGAGCAGAGGGGTGCTGGAGGAGGGCGAAGGAAGTAAAATAACAATGAAGAGAGGTAAAAGAACACCGAGAGGGGGAAATAGCCTAGGGGAAGGAACTGTTGCTGGTGGCAGTACCAGCAGCATACAGCTGTCTTTCCTAGGGCCCCTAGGCTGGGGCTCGGAGTAGAGGGAGGGCCCGAGCCCCTTCCCCCTCCTACTCTGTGCTAGCAGCGGAGTAACGACTGCCCAGAACCAGGGGCAGACAGGGCTTGCCTGGGCCCATAGCAAGACAAAGCACAGGACCCACAGGGACAGAGTGGACTGATTTGCCACACCCTGTACAGATAAAAATATGTGGATCCGTATCCAATCTGCATCTGCAAGAAATGGTCTGCAGATATTCGCATTGTATCTGCGGGTGCGGATATCCGCGGATTTGCAGGGCTCTACAAATCAGAACTGCACCATTTTGCACCCACACAGCACAAGTATAAATTGCAACAACAAGGTGCAAGACAGCTAAGGGTGAACCAGACACTTGGTGTTTAAGAGTTCTCCAGCCTGCAAGCCTGACAACGAGCACCTGCAGCAGAAATCTCTGACTTAAAGCGGAACTCTGTAGGAGGACATGAAATATGGTGATCAGGAACAAGAGCAGGAAGGGATAAGAAAAAGGGCAGTAATTTTGAGCTGGAACATACAAGTGGTGAACACCTTGTAATCCCTCATGCTGACACTGCACCATTGCCCTGAGTGTTTCAGGGCAACAGATTGAGACCATTGTATGTGTGCCTCTTTTTAGTCCATCTGACAGCCAATATATTCAGCCTGAGAAGAGGGGGTGTTCTTAAAGACTAGCAGACCCTGTGTGAAACAGTAGCATTAATTACAACTATTAAAAATCTGCACTGTTTTACTGAATGTTACACTAGTAAAACATTTTCCTGTTTTTAATACTTTTGTGGTATTTTCTCCCACCCTAATTGGACTGGCTTTGTTGAATTACATACAAAACAGCAACTAGTAAAGCATAGCAACAGGAGGAAATTCCAGCAACATAAAATTATAGTTAGCAAAGTTTATGTAATGGGAAGACTAAAGAAAAACTCTGTGACGAACTGGGATTGTCTATACAATTTGTGAACTGTAACTGATATTCTGAAATTGTATTATGAAACACTGCTGTATTATGAGTGCCTATTAGGGCTACCCCTTTGGAACTTGTATACATATGAGGATCCACCATTGCTGAGAAGCCCTGTAGGGACACATTAGACAGATACAATAGAAGATGTATAGGGCTGAAAGATCCAATTCAGATATAAACATCTGGAACAGTGGGTGAGCTGCCTCCTTAGAAAACCCAGAAGTGATGTTAACAGGGCAGATCCATAGATCAACTTGTAGTCTGCCTTCAGTTTCTGGCAGTCAACATCATCAGTGAGGACTGCTGCCAGCCATGTACTCAGAGAAATTTTGAATACGAAGTTGCTATTTACTCAAATTAAATGATGCAGCATATTTTGTTCTCAACAGTTTGAGATACAAGAACTAATAAGTATCTAGCCAATCTCCTTCTGAGTCAGTGAACAATTTAACTCATCATGTAAAAGTACACATAATTTCATAGGGGGAAAAGATTGCTGAATCAATCCGAGTTTTTGGGCAGCAGCTCCTTCACCCTGCTAGCTATGCTCCCCAGTTAGGGGGTGGGGCCAACATGAGACAGGAGCCATGTGCATGGCAGCTCATTTTCCCAGCTAGCCATGGTCCCCACTTGGGAATTGGGGGCAGCTGCAGCTCTTGTGGCCCCCACCTCCACTGGGGGGCGGGGCCAGCGGAGGGAGCAGCCGCAACACCATGTGCCGCTGGCAATTGTCATGCATGCCAGGTTTGGCACATGTGCCAGGGGTTGACGACCCCTGGCTTATTGTATCTGGAAAGTTCGAGCAGGTAAAATTTATTTTCCTATAACAAAAGTTTCAAGCTTCATTGTCAGTATCTTTATAATTATAGCAAGTAAAGGATCGTCTACATATTCTTTCTTCAGAGCCAATGAAAGTTAGAGGTTCAGGATTCATTCTCTCGAGCCTCCAACATATGAGGAAATGTAACATTACTCTGTATTAAGACACCATAAAAATTCTTACCGTTCAGCCTTTCAGTATTGTTCTGTTCCTATTCCTTAAATTTGGTCTACTCACAGTTTTTGTATTAGTATAACTATGTGGGGTAGAGGTGTGATTTTGGGGGTATCAGTATAGATAAACTGTCAGAACAGGTCAGGGTGCCAGCTCATGCCAAGGCCCCTAGGCCTCGCTGAACACTGACAAATGCATAGCTGGAAAACAGTCTAGCTTCCTTGATGTTAGTGTTCTAAACACAGGTATTAGATGTATAAAACACTCTTAATATTTCAATTTTATGGAGATGCTTGTGAGGTGTTGCATGTGTTAATCGTACTTATAATATCTGTTTCTCATGTTATGAGGTAATACTTAAATGTTTGGTTTGTGGCTATAAAAAAGTGCTCTAAAACTGCAAATCCCACAGGCAGGACAGAACATAAGAACAGTGATACTGGATCAAATTAATCACCCATCTAGCCCAGGATCTTGCCTTTCAACAGTGGCCAATGCCAGGTGATTCAGAACAGGTAATTGTTAAGTGATCATCCCATTTCATCCATTCCTACCTTCTAGCCAACAGAGGCTAAGGACACTTCGGAGCATGGTTTTGCATCCCTCTCATCCCGGCCATTGATGGTCCTATCCTCCACAAACTTGCCTAGCTCTTTTTTGAACTCTGTTATAATCGTGGCCTTCACAACATCTTCTGACAAGGTGTTCCATGGGTTGACTGAGTGTTGTCTGAAGAGGTATTTCTTTTTGTTTATTTTAAACCTGCTGCCTATTAATTTCATTTGATGACCCCTAGTTCTTGTGTTATGAGGAGTAAATAATACTTCTTGACTTACTTTCTAAATGCCAATCATTTTATAGATTTCTATCATATTCCCCCTTAGTTGCCTCTTCCCCAAGCAGACAAATCCCAGTTCTCTTAATCTATTCTCATATAGAAAATGTTCCATAACCCTAATCAATTTTCTTACCCTTTTCTGCATCTTTTCAAATTGGATTTATAAAGAGGCTACATGATAGATAATAAGCAATGCTTATTTTCAAAATAAATAACTAAAATAAAATAAAGTGCCGGTACGCTGGCAAGAGTGGTGCGGGGGAGGAGGGGGGGAGTTTCCTCCGCCTTTCCTGCCCGCCGACTCCCCGCTCCCCCCATCCCCTTCCCTGCTCCTCTTGACCCCGACACCTTTCTCACCTGCCTACTGGCTCCCCGTTCCTCTTGCCCACTCCCCAGCCACCTGCTGGTTCCCCGACCCCCTGCGCCTCTTCCCCGCTCCTCTTGCCTCCCACAGTCCCTTCCCCACCCGCCTGCCAGCTCCCTGACTCCCTCCCAACCCCTTCCCCGCTCCTTTTGTCCCCCCAGCCCCTTCCCCACCCACCAGTTTCCCCGACCCCTGACCCCCGGACCCCTTCACCTCTCCTCTTGTCCCCCCACTGGTTCCCCAACCGCCCACCGGTTCCCGACTCCCCAGGCCTCTTCCCCACTCCTCGTGGTTCCCTGACCCCCGGGCCCCTTCCCCGCTCCTCTCATCCCCCCACTAGTTCCCCGACCACCAGCCGGTTCCCCAACCCCACCAGACCCCTTCCCCCACTCCTCTCACCCCCCCTGGCCCCACCCATTGGTTCCCCGACCCCCCGCAGGTCCCTTCCCGGCTCCTCTTGACCCTCTGGCCCCTTCCCCTCCCACCCACCAGTACTCCCACCCCCCCAGGGCCCCTTCCCTGCTCCTCTCGGCACCCCCTTGCCAGTTCCCTGACCGCCTGCCAGTTCCTTGACCCCCCAGACCTCTTCCCTGCTCCTCTCACCCCCCGGCCCCTTCCCCACCACCGGGCTGCCAACCACCCCGGGTCTCTTCCCCACCCCACCCTGCTGCTCCCCAACCCCCCTGACCCCCTCCCCCTTACCTGGCCAGAGCTGCAGGGGTGGCCAGAGTTACTCCTTGGCTAGGCTGCTCACACCCTGAGCCATGCATCTGAGTATGCTCAGGGCAGGAGATTTGAAAAAGGTCCAGCCTGGCTGCAGCTCCTAGGCATCTGCAGGCCATATTCAAGCACCTGGTGGGCCGGATTCTGGTCCATGGCTGCCACTCTGGCTCGTTCCAGCCCTGCTGCCCAGCTGGGGGCCAGCGTCAGCAAGGGAAAGGAGACCAGCTCCTTTCCCCTGCTGACCCCAGCCCCCAGCTGGGCAGCGCAGCCAGCCAGGGAAAAATAGGTCCGGTACACTGTAACAGTGCGTACCGGCAGAAAAAAAGCCCAGATAATGAGACAGAAAATATCTCTTTCCTAATGATTACCAACATTCTGTTAGCTTTTTTGACTGCCACTTCACATTGAGCAGATGTTTTCAGACAACTGTTAAGAATGACATGAAGATCTCTTTCTCGAGTGGTAGCAGTTAATTTAGACCTCATTATTTTACACGATACCTGAAGGACACTGCTATTTACCTCTCCTCCATTCTGAAAACTGATTATTTATTCCTACCCTTTGTTTCTTATTTTTTAAACCAGTTACTGATCCAGGAGAAGACGTTCCCTCTTATCCCATGACAGCATATTTTGCTTAAGGGCCTTTTGTGAGGTACCTTGTCAAAGGCTTTCTGGAAATCTAACACAATACTCTAGTGGAGGCCTAATAAGAGCAAAATGAAAGAATTATATCTTGTGTCTTGCTTACAATACTCCTAATAATACACCGTAGAATGTTTGATTTTTTTTTTTTTTTTTTTTGCAAGTTTTTCCTTCTTGACTCATATTTAGTTTGTGATTCGCTATGATCTCCAGATCCCTTTCCACACTACTCCTTCCTAAGGAATCATTTCCCATTTTGTATGTGTGCAATTGATTATTCCTTCCTCAGGGGAGTACTTTGCATTTGTCCTTATTGAATTTCACCTTATTTACTTCAGACCATTTCTCTAGTTCATCCAGATCATTTTGAATTTTAATCCTATCCTCCAAAGCATTTACAACCATCCAAGCTTGGTATCATCCATAAGTGTACTCTCAATATAAAAGTATACTTTCAATGTCTTTATTTAAATCACTAATATATTGAACAGAATCAGAACCAAAACTGATCCCTTTGGTACCCCACTAGATATGTTCTTCCAGCTTGACTGTGCACCACCGATAACTATTCTCTGTGAACGGTTTTCCTTCCATTTATGCACCTGTCTTTTAGTAGCTCCACCCAGGCTGTATTTCCCTGGTTTGTTTATGAGAAGATCATGTGAGACATTATGAAAAGCCTTACTAAAATCAGACAAAAGGCAAAAGACTTTGGATAAAAGATCAGTAGCCAAAAGAGTTTTTTGGTTGCTTTCCCCAGAACTATGAAGAGGAGACTTGCACACACACTCATGCCATCACAGCTTGAGCTCTAGAGGAAGAAAATAAAAACCCTTGTCAAGAAGAAATTATCCTTAAACTACCTGATCTTCAAGAACAAGACTTTGAAACATAAGCAAGGGTTCCCTGGATGTTTACCCTGAAGGACATACACAGCTTGGACATTACAGCAGTTTCCATTATTTTTGAAACCTAAGACTAAGTCATTTGTGTGTACATATTTACCTAGTTTACCTTATAAATCTCATTTCTTTTTCCTATTCAATACATTTTCAGTTAGCTTATTATATGATTGGCTACAAGTGTTGTCCTGGGTTTAAGATCTGAGGCGCAACTGACCAGAGGTAAGCGAGTGGTCCTTTTGGACTGGGAATAACCTGAATACTGTTGTAATTTTTAGTGCAAAGGACCATCTCTCACAATGACAAGCTTGCCTAGGTGGCAGGAAACACTGGAGTACTCAAAGGGATTGTCAGTGACTCCATGTTAAGTGCGTTATCATGCTTGAGGAGTTCAAATTTGTTACTTTATTGGTGAAATCTAAATACAGAGCACACACCCTATTTGGGGTTTGTATCCTGTTTCTTAACAGTGTGTCCTGAGGCACTCATGGTCATGTAGCACTTTAGACACTTTGACGTACATGAGTTTAAGTCCCAGTGTAGAAGCCATTACACTGGTATAAATGTCCTTACAATACAAACATATTTCTGTATAGGAAGGGAAACAAACTGTACTGGTAGTTGCACATTTAAACCAACAAAACTGCATCCACATTAAGGGACTTGTACCACATTAGTTATACTGGTATAGTTGAAGTGATGCATCTTTTACTGGAAGACAAGGTCTTAAGATGTGAACATGCAACTTTTCAATTCAGCAAAATCTTTGCATTTCTAACCTTCGGTAGAACAGCATCAAACTTCTGATCCATAGATCCAATTCAACAGTATGATGTTTTTAGTCCAGCTCTTCCCATTTAAGACTTTATTCAGAGAATCAGAAAAATGTAAGGCTAGAGGGACCCTGAAAGGTCATCCAACTCTCTATGATGAAGCAAGACCAAGTATATCTAGATCATTCCTGGCAGCTGTTTGTCTAATCCGTTCTTGTAAACCTCCGATGACAGGGATTCCACAACCTCCATTGGAAGCCCGTTCCAGAGATTAACTAACTAACTTTAGGAATATCTAAACTAAATCTCCATTGTTGCAGATTGACTCAATTACTTCTCAACCTGGTAATTTACTCTAATCCTACAAGGAGACACAATGAGGGGTTCTCAACTTTTTTCTCCGGTACACGGTTGGCGCCAAGACCAACTGTGCCTGACACAGGGAAAAAAAGTGCCCCACCGAAAATAACCACCACCAATTACAGCTTTGGTGGCGGCTCACACCCTGCAGTCAGCCCCCCACTGCCAAAAACAAAAGCTGCCACCTACTGTTTCAGCAGCAACGTGTAGAAACAAACAAACAAACAAGAAAAAAGGAGTGCTGCCCCCCCCCACCCCAGCCACCACCAGAAAACCCCCAGCTGCTGAGGCTTCCCACCAATGCAGAGTGGTTCAGCAGCAACACTGACCCGTCACTGCCAGCTCTCAGGGCAGCACAAGTTCCACATACTCGCTCGCCACCTGAAGAAAGCCTGCACTGCCAGCATTGTTTTGGTGTACCAACACATTCAGCCGCATGCTGTGACATACTTCTGTGTCGCAACGCAACGGTTGAGAACCACTGATCGTCTTAACTGGAAGGGAGAAAACCATAAAGGAAACTTCTATCATTCTACCCTTATTTTAGTTTCCTAGTTTCATGTGATGTGTGAATTTTCAGGTGGTAATGTCTTTGCACCAATATTTCCAAAGAAGCCAAAACAAGGTTTAACAGAACTTAAAAAAAGAAAAAGATCAGTCACGGGGCAAATCCAGCATGAATAAAGAAAAGAAGATATCAAGATTACATGGCAAAATTTGCATAATAAGAAGTGATCCAACATCACCCCATAATCCAAAGAGTCAAACCTTGAGAGACTCAATCACATTAACAAGAATGAGAGGCCCATCCAGGCAATGTCATTAAAAAAAATTAATAAAATAAAAATAAAGCCTCCACAATTCGAAGGAAAAGGAAAAACTTTATACAACGCTCCTCTGCAGTCATATGGCACTGAGGTCCTCTTTAGAGAAGGGCTGCCAGTTACAAGGGTGAAGTAGGTCAGCAGTGCTCTAAACTATTCTCTCTGCCTGATATTTTGGTATCTAGCTCTCACTGAAATTCTATGGGAGCAAATGTCTTGCTCTCTTAGGCCCCTTTGAAAATCCCAGCCAAAATGATGTGTGCATCATAAAGAACATTTGCTTTGTAAAACTATGAGACACTTTTTGAGAAGAGGAGACATGATCTTGTGACCTGGACTATCAAAAGTAAAACACATCATAAACTTGCTACCAAGTGGCTTTCCCCTTTCACTCACTGGTGCTTTTATGTTTTACATCTATGCAGACAGGTGTTTTGGAAAATTAGACATTAAAACAGAAATAGGAAAGCTTTTTTAGCCCATTTTGCTAATTAATATGTCAAAGCTCATAAAGAAGAGCTCATCAGCTTTTCTCCAGTACTGCATCATCTTAAAAAGCTGTGTCAGCAAGGACCTCTGCAGACAGTCAATACATATTAAACGAGCTTCAAGCAGTAAATCACAATAGAAAAGGAAAGTGGGGAAAAAAAGGAAAATAAAACAAATGGCTGTAAGGTACCAGTACATGAATTGGGTCTTTTTATAAAATCAAGAAAGGGCAGTGTCTTTTCTACATCAACAGGATCTTGCAAATAATATCTTTCTACTCCTCCTGCTATTGTTCTAGTGACAGAAAATGAAAAAGGTAAATTTAAGGAACAGCTCATAGAAAACTGAACTAATATTCTCTGGACTTTGACCTCTTGGATATTTTTGGGTATCTCACATTTTTAAAGAGGCACAGATTGTCTGTCTCTTCCCCTGAGCTTTATCATCACTGAAATCTAGAGAATGAAAAAGTTTATCATGCTAAGCACAAAGGGAGGTGGAGATAGGGAACACTTCTGCCTTCCTATAGGAATTCTGACGACACCCAATGTACACACTTTGCAGACCCATATTCTTTTCAGGGAGGATTAAGTGGGTGATGCCAACACACTAATTCAGGGATTCTTCTTTTTTCCCTCCAGCGAGCAGAAGTTTCTGCAGAAAGCATCTGCAATTTTACATTGCAGTAACCTCTTTCTTAGACGAGGCATGCACACAATGAAGATACACAAAGCCACACTAATCAGAATTTATAGTCATATTCTTGTTGCTTGTGATGTACGTATGTAGGTGAGTGAGTGAAATACAGGCAACTCCATGGACATTTCTCTAGATATCTTCCAGTAGCAATGCAGGGCTACAGCTACATGTCTGTCTTGAAGCACAGCTCTGATAGAACAGTGCCCTAGGCAGAGGTAGACCTAGGAAACCAAAATGTGAGATCGTTTCTGCCCAGTGGCTAATAAATACCCTCTGTGCTGTAACCAGATTAGAAGGTGAGACTAAATGAAGGATAGTCACTCAATACAAGAGGATTTTTCTTTAGAGAGAGTTACTGAACCACACATATCACAGACCTAGTCATGCTGAAGGAGAGAAGGGATAATTGCATTGATTGTTAGTATGTGATAATTAATTCACTAGAGAAATATGTTTAATTTCCTGAAGTCTAGATTGGGATGGAATCTCTCCTTTTTGTATGAGAAAATAACAGGATGTTTTGCTCCCAGCAGAGAAACAGCTTAACAGATTCTCATAAAAGAGAAAGGGAAGGGAATGCAATAGAAGAAGATGAAACAGGAAATGCTAGCCCAACAGTCTGAAGTGTCAGACTATGTCAGGCAAACAGGAACAGGATGACAATAATGCCATGCTCTTGTGCAAATTTCAAATATGATTATTTGCATAGGACAATGTAGGAAGGTGCTTAGGGACCTGAAAGGAGGAGTCTGGTGCTTTTTAAAAACTTGTTTGCTTGGTTTATTTTTTTAAAGAGTAGGTTAGGTAATATGAGATGCTGGAATCCATGGGGAAGAGTGTTTATCAATCCCCTGCTGACAGAATTGCCTTCCATGCTTAAGTCAGGTAAACTCCAATGACAGCACTTCCTCTAGTCTTCCTAAAAATTGCCAAAATCTCTTTAAAAAAATTGAAAATAATAAAAGATTTGAGACTGCTGCATCTTTCATTAGCTTACCTCTAGAGAATCTGGAGAAGGATGTGTAAAGAAAATCAGAAGTATGGTTAAGGAGCCTGATATTCTAGCTTATTAGACCTTTCAGCAACTTACTGCCAAGAAGTTATGATCTTGAGTTCTAGTATTTGTTGATATGAAGACCCTCCACTTCTCTTTGGGAAACTGAATGAGGCTGCAATATTTGTGTATCTTCTCTGGCATGGAGAAGATGGGCACAATCACAGTCCTTTCTATCTGATGAGTCATTTTAGAAGGCTTTTCATATTCAAAGGAAAGGCAGCTGAAACAGAAAACCCCTCCTCATAAGTTCTAGAAATAGGACATAATGAGCTGATCCTCCAGTTTCAGAAAGAGAATATTTGAGGTATATAGACTAAGTAGAGAAGTCAGAGGGAGAACTTAAAAGGAGCTCTTTTACCCTAAATGTAGGAAAGGGTCTGCAAGTACGGAATGCCTAAATCAGAGAACCGTACAGCAACAAAGTTACAGCAGACATGTAAGGTCGCATAGGCCAGGTACACCATAAACAGGTTAGAATCTTGTCATTAACAGGACTTTAAATTCAGTTAATGAGGCAAAAGTGGCTGTAAGGAAACATGCAATAACCTCTATAAAGAAAAGATTACTCTGAGCACTGAATCAGGACCATAAATGAGTGGATGTTCCATACAGAGAAGGGCTTGTCATGAGAAAACAGAAGAATTAAACAGAGAGGGCAGAACAATCATCAGAAAGCAAAGCTGGAGCTGTCCTACACATGTGAGACGATATGGAACACAGGCACTCTATCGGAATAGTCTGAGACACATTTCTTGTGCCAGATAATAGACACAGAAATCAGGCTACCGACTTCAGAGGGATTGTCATTGAACTTAATAACTAAAGCAAATGCTGGTCTGTGATGGACATTTCATAAAAACATTTCCCCTTAGAACCTTGAATTTTCATTTGCTACTTTTCTTGGTGTTAGATATTGAAAGTACTTTATTGGCACTTAAAAAATTCTGATAAAAATTGTTTTTGCTATAATCAATGCTCTAATGGTCAAAATGATCAGATATTCACTTATATTAAGAAAACAACAGACTTATGAAAAATTAACTTCATAAATTTAGAGTAGAAAGGTGAATACGTATCAAGTCTGACAGACTGATAGAAAAATACAGCATCAAAGCATGTAATAAGAAACAACACAATCTCACGGCTGTCTAGCACCTGAATTTTCTGGAAACCCTGTTTTCACAAGTTGTATATCACATGAGCTGTTGCATCATCATTTAACGACTATTTTAAAAATCACAATCCTTTGGTATGTGTACTTGAAAGTTAATCCAGTACAGCAACCGCATCTTGTAGAGTACTGCAACTTGTTTCTCAGAATTGTTATTGCAAGACGTACAAGACTTTATGGTCATACCACTGAATATAAATCTTCATTGCTAAGGGCCGGTCTGCACTCGTGCTTAAGTCAATCTAACTTATATTGCCCAAGGGTCCCTAAGCAACACAGGTTATAGCAACCTAAGTGCTGTCCACGTGGCATTATGTTGTGGAAAAGACTCTCCTGCTGATATAGCTTCCACTTTGCACAGAAGTGGAGTAATTTTGCCGACAGGAAAGCACTCTCCCATTGGCATACAGCATCTTCACCAGATGTGCTACAGCAGCACAGCACTTCTAGTGTAGACTAGCCCTAAAATACAGATGTTAAGCAGTTCAAGAAAAAGTGAAGCCTTTTGGTAGTATAGTTCTACTGAAAGAACAACTGCAGACGAATAAATTGGATTGAAAAAATAACAGTCAAAGCTTTGGTAAGGCCGGCTATTTTCAGAATTTCAGATTGTGAGAATGGAAAATTGGAAGTCTTCACAAAGGACAAACAGAATGAGATATTTATATTGTTTAAAATTTACACTGTTTAAGTGCCTACACGGACACTAGAAAAGGTTACAGGTTTTGCCCTTTACTTATTTTAACTCACATTCTGCTCAGTTTTCAATAGATACATTTTTAAAGAAATTGTTATTGTTTCCCCTGCAAATGATTCCAGCCTATGCATTCAGCTACATATACTGCCAAGCAGCAAGCAAGCTCTAATTTGGAAGAGGAGTTATGCATTAATTTGCAAACCTTTCAATTCACCACAGATGCTATACACTAGATCTAGCTGTTACTCACACATAGGTTGTTTTTTGAGGAAAGGGCAGGTGAAATAAGGTATAAGAAAGTTCTTACCTGGTTTGTGTCCAGCCAGTGAACTAACCTGGCTTTCATCTGCCACTGGAAAAGACAAAAAGAGAGAAAAAAATCAGAAATTCTTTTAAAACCAATAGTCTTTGAAATAATGTCAAATTATTAGAGAGAGAGAGAGAGGGGGGGGGGGAGTGTAATGGTTTTTTTCCCCTTTGATCCACCACGGATACTTCAAAGATCTAAACACCTGATCAAACCTTGTTGAATTCAATGAAATGACTATTTCATGGTTTAATGGGCTATGGATCAGGCCCACAGCATTTTTATATTTGAAGTTCAGATGTGGGAAGAGCAACTGATTTTGTAAATACCATATTTTGCCGGAAAGAGAGGCCACAATCCTGGAAAAGAATTCACAAGTGAGGAACCCTCGTATTTGTGTGAAGTCCCACTGAAGTCAACGGACTCCGTGCAGGCATTAAGTTTCCTAGGAGCAGATCCCTTTTAGGATATGTGCTTTTTTATTGTTATGAAAAACACTAGTTTATAGCTCACACTTTTATAAACACTAGTTTATAGCTCACATAACATCTTGCAAAGAATAGATCTACTTATATCAGTCTACACACAAAATAAATAGTGGAGAACTATTTCTAAATGTAACAAAAGTGTCATTTTTTATGGTAAGTATACCTCAGTTTATTATCATATATCTCATGAAACTAATTAAAACATTCTCTCAGAAGCTTTTGTGGAAAAACCCATCACTTTTTCTTAAAAATCAATTTTATGCAGAAGAATAAGTGCTAATGTAATGTTAAGGCTCTTAAATCAAGCAAGAAAATGAGCATTAAGGCCAATAACTTATCCTTAACCCTACCTACCTACCTACCTCTTTGGGCTTATACCTGGCCTTCCTTTGTAGCATAATAGATTGAGAAGTCATACAAAATATAATACCTAGTGGAATTTATTATACATTCTTCCCTGTAGCAACCACCATTAAAAGAATAACATTCACCCATAGTTCCAGGAAAGATCACAATAATACATGTGATAGAAGAGAAACTTCCAATTCTCTCTATGTGGAAAAACTGTAGAATCTTAGATGCCATTGTGTGGTAAATAATGAAATTTAACAGCAACCTCTGTACAATAAATTAGAGTCTCATATGTAGCCATCAGACCTGGCTTGATATTTAAATCTCAATGGAGATCTAAAAAATAGGTAAATATCATCATAGTTTTACTGAGGGGAAACAGAGGACCAGACTGATGAACTGCCTTGTCCAAGGTCAACCTGGAAGTCAGCATCAGATTTAGTATTAGCACACAGGTGGCCTGATGCACAAGCCCATGAACAAGTCACTAGACCACTATGTCCCACATCGTCTCGACACACACCATCCATATTCGTCATCAGTAGAACACACACAATTTAATTTGCCCTCACCATATATGGACAGTGTCTTGTGTAAAATGACTGGGAAAGCTTTGCACATTGCTATACAAATACAAAGTGCTGTGGAGGCCAAGCAGAAACAGGAATGAAACACAAAAGAAGTCTGGGCTCCAGGGCCTATGCTCATTCTTCCAGGGCATGTGGTCTCTGGAGGAGATGAAAAACAGATTTCGCTACCCAGTGAAACAGCTTTCACAACTCAAAAATATTGAAAAAAATGAGTTTCCTGCATAATAGTTCAAGCTTTGCCCCTCCCAAGCTGAAAGTAAGCATGGAAAACTTCAGTCCCAAAGGTTAATGTTTTGACAAGTTATGATTGTGTGAAAACAAGGGATTATAATGGAAACTGATTTGCAACCTTAATTATAGCAGTCACTAATGGCAACCGCTATAATATATGGTAATTACCTGAAGCAGGTTGTTACAGTACA
This sequence comes from Pelusios castaneus, assembly GCA_007922175.1. Classification (NCBI taxonomy): domain Eukaryota; kingdom Metazoa; phylum Chordata; order Testudines; family Pelomedusidae; genus Pelusios; species Pelusios castaneus. Next base: position 5,064,189 of record ML685817.1, on the reverse strand, counting down.
TGGTAACTATAAAAAAAAACAACCCAAGAATCATAAATCTATATATCTGTATCTATATCTATCTATATATTTAACTCTGTTGATGATTGGGTTTGCCTGAGACAGAGTTTTATATTATTAAAAGGGATAAATCCATTTGCCTCAAGCATATTTTACATAGTGACTTCACATATAAAATTAGATTTTAATATTGGAGGGAAAGAGGGTGAGTGAAATGATTACAAACCAAAAAATCTTACAAAAATATATAGTCAACTTGCCTTTTGTCTTTGAGAAATTGGTTTAATCACTCCCCAGACTTAACTGGAAAACACACTTTAGTCATGATTTCACCTTATGTTCATAACTTTACACATAATGTTGTCACAGGCACTTTACCATGATATTACTGATCAGCAAGTAATCAGTTTTCAAATTATACATTGTACAAGGATTATTGCAACAGAATTCAGGGTGTAAATAAAGGGGATATTCCGTTACAAGGCCTCACATCTAGGTAAGAGCAAACAACATTAACAAGCTGAGTACTGCACAGTAATGACAACATTAATCTTTTACGTCTTATCTTTTTTCCTCAACATGACTTAGCCACATGGAAAGTTTTATTTCAAGTTTAGCCACTATTGGATTATCTGTGCAGAAAGGCATCTGAATTATTTATTTATTTTTAAGTCAGGGAGAAAAACCCTCTCTCCAAATCACTAGTAACCCAATAACGGGTAAATTATTTTTGAAGAAACTTTTAGAGAAGAAATTGCCTATGAAATGATCACATTGAGATTAACCATGGGAAGTTTTAGCCCAAGAAGGAAATGCCTGAGAACATTTGCAGCATCTCAAGGTAACAGTGCATACAGAAAAACTTCACAGTACAAAACCTCAATTATAACTTTCCCTAATGAGAATTAATTTATATACAAGGTTTTCAAAGTAAGAAAGTTAAATGTGATAAACTAAAAAAAACCCCTATTTATTTCTGGGGCCAGGAAGTAAGGAACAGGGCACAAACCAACAAATGGAAATGAGTAGTGTAAAGATGTATGCACATTAAAGTATGTATTATGTGACATTATGTATGCATATACTTGCTGGTTTTGAGCTTATAAAAACCGAATATGAGACATACATTTGGATCACTGTAGGACGTATCTATATAATGCAGTGATTATTTTCATAATATGTATTATTCTTTGTAAAGTTATCTGCACATCTTAAGAAATGCATTATAACTGTGAAAATAAGCCACTTGTTTGCAGCCAGCACCTGAAATGCTCATTGTAGTCCTTAACAGTCTCTTACATTTCAACCACTTAATAGAAATGCATAGATTTAGGGAGTTAGCAGGAGCTACATGATCATCCACTTATGACAAAAGAAGGCATACTGCTAATAAGCAGACATTTCTGTAGTTAAACACTCAAAGCTAGCATTACTCTTTTTACAAGCCAACACTTTGTCAAGAGGCAGAAAAACTCTACAACATGAATATGCAAATATGTTAAGATTTCCAATATTTCATATTGAAATGCATGAAGTAAAACAGCACTCTAGAATATGATGTAATGCTTAGTATCAATAGAAGTAATCATGATGGTAAAGATGCCTGTCTACTCCTTTTTACTCAGTCTGATTGGCATCTCCATGCCATGCTCAAGATAATGAAGTTATGCTTTTTACATCATCTCCTTTCTTTTCAATAGTGCACCATGCAGTGCATATTCTAAATAGGGTTATAAGAGTTTTGCTTCTCTGGATGAAATAACACTTTCATTAATGGTCAGTAAATTAGTTTCCAACAGTTGTTTAAAACACCAAAATCAATGCATCTGCCAATAGTGATAACCAAGGTTTCTCCTTTTTTGCAGATCAGTTTAGGGACTACAGACTTCTTTTTTTAAGTTAATATGAAACTGTTCCACTCAAAAGAATCAAAGGTATGGTACTGGTATTTTAACTTACAGTGCCTCTTTAATTTACATTACTGTTTTTGCATATTGACTAATATTTATTTAAATAACCTTTAAAATATGTGAAGGCTACAGTACTATACTTGTGAACAAAATGACATGGTTTTCAAGAGCAGCTTTGCATTTCTGATTACAAAATAAAAAGTGAACCTAAAACAATAAAACATCAAGGAATTCTTTGGAAAACTAATTCCTCAAACAACATTCTCTATTTGAGGAAGTCTACCATAAAACTTTTTGTAATAAACAAATTCATTAGTAAGGACACTATTCCCTGGCTACATTCACTAATGCTGCATACATGCTTTTAGAATCTAAACAAATTACTTTTTCTGATCTAAACATATTACAGTAAGACAAGGCAACAAATTGGTCACAAGCTTTCCAGATAGATGTTATCTTTACACACCCTTTCAGCATAATAAAGACATAGCACTATCAATTAATTTTAGTCAACGATACTGTAGTGCCCATGACATGACACTCTTGCAGTTTTTATTTTCTTGGTGCAATGGCTCCCAATCTAGATAAGGGAGTAAATTACTCAGAGATTGTGTCAAATTCTGGCTCTCAACCACCTCTTTGAATATTTTGCTAGCTAATTCATTTACTGTTTGGAATCTTCTACTACGCTTTGTAAATGCAGTGGGTTTTTCTTCCCTCTACTAGGGGGGATGGTTTACTGTTACTTGGTAGGATACAGTCTGAAAACTCACATCAGGTCTTTAATCAATTGTATTTCATACGTCTTTTCCTCTAGAATTTACTATTTCTAGTGATGCTCTAAAGCAGACAAGGGCCATATTATATTTTAAATTATGATCATGGGCCAGGTCTACAAAGGTAGAGGCAGAAACTATCCATAATCCATAGCTACTCTCTCATACTGATAAAAATGGAACCAATCCTGAGAGATGCCGAGCAGTGCCTAACTCCCCTCAACATGAAGGCTGATAGGAGGATTGTACAAGGACTGAGGATACAGTTATGGCCTTTAAGTAGTAACAAAGGGCAACATTTTCTCAAGTGCCTTAATATTTGGGTGCCCAACCTGAGTTACTTAGAGCCCAAAGCATCAAGGGGCTGAAAGACTTCTCATTCATTTTCTCATCTGTAGTTGTTTGCTCTAAACTGTTCTTTTAAGAAAGATTCTAATTCATTTGACAGCTTGATTCAGTTATGTTGCAAGAGCTTACTCGACATTATAGATTCAATACATCCCATACTTTAACACAAGCCTCCATTTGTATAACTACTACCGCTAAAGAACCAACTATATTCAATTAGTGCTGTGCAGAACATAAAGATCACATTTCTATTTTAAAATGAAAGCTTTTTATTTGGCAGCTTACAGCATCATTGCATCATTTCACAGCTGCCAAATACTTCACTTACTTTTAGTGGCACATCAATCCTTCATTCTTCAGTGTTATTCCATCAACTGAGGCTGTAACCTCTTATTTTTACACCTTTGTTGTGTAGCTGAATACCACCTAGTTGATTATATGTGAATTAACACCAACAATAGGAAACAATGTGTGATGAATAGATTTAAGTTCTAGGTAAAAGTGTAGGAATATATAGGCTAATATTATAGGGGTAAATAGTTGATACGCATATACTATATGTAAGAGTATGTTAGATATACAAGTAAGGTAAGACTGTAAAGTGAGGATTGTAAAATTTCACTGTAGCCATATCAGGCCTTAGGCCTTGAAGAAGCTGACTTAAGGGTAACCCTGTAGGAATAAAATTGCAAGATTATCATAACAGATTTGTGAATGGGTGATGTTTGGGAAAGTATGCCGCAATGTGCCCATCAGTACGTAACATGGTGGGAAATTCTGCAATGATTGCAAATTACCATGGGGACTTATTGATGTAAATATTAATGATGATAAGGGGAACTAAGAAGATAAGGCTATTATAATATAAAAGGCTAGGCTATAGAAAGTGGGACACCTCAACATTTATGGGATGGGGAAGTCCAGGTAAGTGAAAAGGAGTGGGAACCATCATGCACACACATATGGGTTATGGGTGTGAGTGTAAAAGAATAAAAAGGTTTCCTCAGTTAAAGAGGGAGAAAAAGTCCACCAGGAGACTCTCTGTAGATGACCATTTGTTGAGAGCTCCATCTATCTCAGTGGCAACCTTGGGGATGAATCTGAAAACATTGATTCTGGTCATTTTATATTAATCTTCCATCTTCATTTACACATCTAAACCATTGATTATCTGTGTTTAAGGTTTTTAATATAGGGAAGATTGATTACTTGTGAATGTTTTTGTGGTCACAGCTATCATTCCTCATGTGCTCCCAGTCTCCAGACCTAATGATATTTCTATTAGTGGTTGTCACCCTGCTAATTCTAATACTGTAGCTCTTAGGGAGTGCAAACCTTTGGCACAGGCTATTACGGTTTGAGATACCATTGGTAATATCAACCCATGGATATTATAAAAGCTACAATTGCCTTTTCTAATTCTCTCCGACCTCTAACAAGCAAATGAATCTCCTTCTAATGAAACACAGATAGCATTAATACTGATCTATCTTAACTATACACTCACACGATGTCATTATCACTTCTCCTAGGCTCCCATAGTTAATCCAGAAGTTCATACTCAAATCCATCATTCGTAAATTACAGGAATTGGGTGGGGAATAAGGTTTAAAAATGCAATTATCTTAAAAGTGATCTAAAATTTAAACTTCATTATTACCAGTCTCTTCTTGTTTGTAACATCAATACATATATATAGTTGATTTTTTTTCTACCCTTTCAATTATCTAAATCAAGTAACCACAACATTTTAACAGTTTGGGGGTTCACTTTCCAATTACAGATCTATTAAGGACTTCAAATGCTTCCCTGATTTTTGTGAACACAGTAGCATTCATTTCTAACCATTTACCCTATAGTCTGCCCTCAGAAAATTCTGGTTTAAGTTGACAGTGTTAGAAAGTCACATGTGATGCAAGTTTTGAGATGCTGGCTGTTACTTTGCCCCCCAGACAAAGACTTATATATTTAAGGGTTTCCATACAGGACTTTTGTTTAGCCCAGGATTAGCTGAAAGGAGGCTCTGCCATTTTTATTTTTAAAAAGTCCTTCAATGGAGAATTTTGCAAGTTAACATTGTATCCAAATTCTAGTTAAGAAAGTACGTTAGAAAGTGGTAACCGTACAGCATCTCATCAATTTCTACATTCATGCTCTAAGGAATTTGACTGGGTTTTAAGCTTGCTCACAATCCAAACCCGACTACTTTATACTCTGCAATGATTTATTCCCCAACACACGCAGAGTCACTTTCTTCCATCTGGTCTTACTGATTACCAGTTGGTTAAAGCTCCATTTTACTAAAACTAGCCTTATATTGTGTGACATGAAACAGCTTGTTGACCACTGTTGCCATAACAGTCAGCACATATCTTTCCCTAACTATCTTTTCAGCCACATTTCAATCAAGACATTCCTCCTTTTGAAAAATAAATATAAATATCTCATGCTGATGTCTCTGGCTTGATTACTTCCTGGGATCTCAGACTTCTGTCTCCCAAAGCATCATCTGATTCAGAGCAATCCAATAAGGAAACTGATAAAACATTAGCTTCTCACAGTTTTGAACTTACTTGAGAAGTCTATTCTGCAACCCACAAAATCCCTTATTGTCAAATAAATGATTATTTAGCTAAATGTATGCCGCCTTGCAGAACTTCCCATACCCTGTGTCTTTGCATATCCATTTAAGAAGTACATCTAAATATATAAAGGGAATTGTCTGGTATCTCTGCTAATCATGCCCCAAGGTTAAGGAACCATATGAATACGTCTTATGATGTTATTACAGCTAATTCTTCAGCACATTTAAAAACATGTTAAATAAAAAAAATGTTTTTCTAGGCCATACACCCTAATCAACTGAGGTCTGGATTGTTGTTTGGTGAAGAAGGGTGTTCTGAACAATACTTCAGGATACCGGTCATGGGTGTTATGTTGCATTGCACATATATTGCAATACACTAAATACTCTTCTATTTTATATTTCTGCAGGTTAAAGCAAGCAGCATTTTCTTGTTTTGCATACAATTCCCATGGACTTAATTTTTACAGTATATTTTTGCAAAGCTTAAGTTATACCTGTACATAACAATTTATGGAAATCAAAGGGGTTTATAAGCAAATAATAAAACACCCTTTTTTCTTTTAAAGGACACTAATTTTCACCCTCCAGTTGAAAAACAGCAGCCAAAAAAAGTAGCTATTGATAAATAATCTATCTTCCCCTTCGTATATGCAGCTCCCATAAACGGTGCAGAGTAGATTTAAAATGACAAAGTGATGCTGTATTTTAAGTCCTCTATATGTTTTGATCACTCCCTTTAATTTCCTGGTATTAAGTGTCAGTCATTAAAGTATTAATAATGATTTAACTTAATTTGTATCAATACAATCGGAAAACAGAGAGGGGGTTGTTTGGGGTTTTTTACTATTTCATAAACCTGTTAGTTTCCACAGTGAAAACCAGATAAGAGGAAGTGAGCCGGGCTCCGCTCTTTCTTGTGTCATCAGTAGAATTGTCTAATTTCTGTTTACAGTGACACCTGGCAACTGCAGTGAAGACTATGTGGCTGGAATAGGCAAGTGAACTAACAACAACAGAAACAGCTGAAGTAGACTATTCTTGATATCTGGAAGATACTTCCCTTTTGCAAGGAAGATGCAGTTTCCAACAAATATTCTACATATAAGGCACTCTTCCAAAGATACTTCTGTGTGAGCAGTAAAAGCTGGTGGTGGGTACACAACATATTTCAATAGAACGACTGCACAGAAATCCAAATTATTATTACTGATTTTCTCGTTTTATTGTGTCTGCAACTTTCTGTGGATGACTAATGTCAGTGTCCCAATGTCTCTATGATTTCAATTAAGTAGTATCTGGCTTTGGCTATAAATAAATTGCATGAATGGAACACAGTTAACGTACCAAGGATATGATACAGCATCATGTAAAATCATATTCGAGTAAACTTTTGAAAGCATCAGAAAAAATTGCATCTAAGATCTCCAACCTTAATGACTAGAAAGATGTAAACTCTCAAAAGTGGGCAGAGGAATACATTTAATCATATTCCACAAGGAAGCATTTGTCTTAGCCAATGCAGCTAAATAACAACGACATGTAGAACTGCACAGAAGTCCTGGTAGCTGTACTATCAAATAACTGGCAAAATGAACCTTCAGAACTTTTGATGTTCTAACATGGGTCTCTTCACAGAAGTTGACAGTTTACACCGCCTCAGGACAGAAACAGATTTCACTTTGGTCTATGCCACATATGCAAGACAAAGACTGTGGTTTAATAAAGCCTGACGTTTTTGGGACATAAAAATGGAGTATCCAACTTTACCTCCAACTCATATGAAAGGCTGCTCTGGGGAAGTCACAACTTACTAAAGGCTAAGACTCTTTTCTATCATGGTGACAGACCTGAGTGTCTGTCCTTCTACATTGATGGAGCATATCATATTCCAGATGACTTCAAAGGAGAATATTATTTTGCCAACAGAATGCATTAACCACTAGGAGAATTGTATAACTGTATATCCTTGACTTTTGATATTGTGGCTCTTAAATGTCCATTTCCTGGCTTTGCACCCATAGGCCACTATGGTTCACAAATCATCTGGAACATGAAATGAGTAAGAAGGTGACTATAATGCCAATGATGAGTCTCAATGACAATGACAAAGCATGTTTTAAGTCTTTGTCACTGCTGTACAGGAAGCAACGAAGATCATCTTTGTCTCTATGCCCATAGCTCTGCAAACTCTCAGACAACAGATCCATTTTGAATGGTGATTAGCCTATTTGAACTGCACAGTATTACTATCAGCACTGAATATTTCTCTCAGAAGAATTTTCATGATGCTTTATAAATAAAATTAGTCAGATTGCCACTGAGCTGTCTGCCACTGTGGAGATAAGGCAGGGTGGTGGGGTTGAGTTTTTTGTTCTGAAATGTCAAATACTGTTTCCCCTTTGGTTTCAGTCAGGGCTGCTCACATTCTGGTATGGAACACCTCCCAGAATCAACCTGTGATTTGGACCCTCACCTTTTCTGATGGGGAAGGAAAGCAAGTAGCGAAGTACGGGGCTCAGTGACACACTCCTTGTAGTGGCTAAGATTTTTCCCTGTGGGACGAGGAAACATGGAACAGGGCATATGGCGTGACTTTATTTTTGTGAGAAATGTCCCAGTGGGTAGATATGGGCAATTCCTCTTGCACTCTAAGGGCTCTGTCATGCAGCATACCTCAAAAATATATTTTGTCAGCTTCTCTGGTCAACACACATGCAAGTTAGTGGAGAGTGACAGAGTATGGGACATAGGCTGTGGCGTACTCAAATGATGATGACATCCAACTCACTGTCCTCCATGCTTGTCCTGGCTTGTGGCGTGGAACAAATGACCCAGTCTTTTAAGAGATGGGGGAATGGATAAAAGAGTTTAATCCAGAAAGAATGCAATGCAATCCAATGTTGGAGGGATGGGGGAAGCAACTAAAAGGGGTGAGCATAGTATTGGGACCATGGATTTAGGGAGTGTGTCACACTATTTCACTGTTTGGGCTCATCCCGGGTGCCAGGTGGCAGATGTGCCCAACTTAGTTATGTCCCTCTGTGCCAGATGATCTTTTTGATGCAAACCCTGCTAAAGTTTTTTGTGCCTTTGTCATCTTGAGATTAGGCTATTGTAATGCATTGTACATTTGGCTACACGGAGGGACTGCCCAAAAATTGTTTCACTACTGCTCCACGTCCTCCACTGGCTGCCTATGGAGTTCAAAATGTTAACACTGAGAGCCCTAAATGCTATTGAAGCTTGAAACCTAAGAGACTGGCTCTCTCTACCCTGCGATACTGAACAATAAGAGTCCCCTGGTTTAAAAAGTAAACAAATTACATCCTGGGCATGTTATGTAAAGGTTTCCTCACAGACTTCAGTATGTCAGATCTCACTCCACAGTTCTGTATCTGTAGTATCTCCATAAAATAAAAAAGTTCAGACAATTATTCCTTATTAAGGAGAAATCAAAGCAGAAAATTTAATTTTAGATCACATGGCCTGGGTTCTGAAAATTAAAAAAAAAAAAAAAAAATGTACTTCCTCTGAAATGTTCTAGGGGGAAAAAAACCCCAGAAATTTAGGAGGACAGGAATCTCAAGAGATCATCAAGTCCAGCCCCCTGCACTGTTCCGGTCTAAGTAAATCTAGACCATTCCTGACAAGAGTTTGTCAAACCTGTTCTTAAAAACCTCCAATGGTGAAGATTCCACAACCTCTCTTGGAAGCCTATTCCAGTACTTAACTACCCCTACATATTAGCTTTTTTCTACTATCCAACCAAACCACCCTTGCTGCAGATTATGCCCATTATTTCTTATCCTACCTTCAGTGGACACGGGAAACCAATTGATCGCAGTCCTCTTTACAAAAGCCCTTAACATATTTGAAGACTGTTACAAGGTCCTTCTCCCCATCCCCTCAGTCTTCTTGTCTCAAGACTAAACCCAAGTTCTTTTCCCAAAGGGAAAGTGAACTAATTTCATCTAACTTGCTATGTATCAATGGCTTAATTTAATTCTTGTTATGCCTACTATGAAAATGCTCTTATTTTCTGGATTAAAAAAAAAAATCAGAACACAAGCTACTAAAAAATCTGCACTACGTCAGAAAGAAATACAGAGTGACCACCATTTGAGAAGCTTTAATGTGTTTGCTGTAAAAGAATGGCACATTCAGTCAATGGATCAATAATGCTGGGACAAATTCATAATTTGCCATTCATGATATATTTAAGGCCCTCATCTAGAATATCTAAGCACATGATTAGCTTCACTTCAGCGGAACTACACAAATTTACTGGATCAGAACCTAAATATGAATACCCAGAAAAAGAGCGAGATGTGCTACACAGAAGAATTAAAAAATATAAAAGGTTTTATTTGGTTCACGATTCTTTAAGCTTAAAAGGCTTGGAGTCTTTTCTTTTTGCTACTGCTAAAATACAACTCGTTTTTCACTTGCAATAAAAACCTTGGGACTTTCCCCATAGAAAAGTATTTGGGTAAAAAAACCCAAACTCGGCACACATGATTTGTCAATATTGTGAAAACAATTTTCTCTCAGGTTCACCCACACTGCAAAGTTTTCTACACAGCTGTACTGCATAGTGGACCATCCTTACTCCTATTCAAGCATCTATAAAAATCAACTGCAATGTTTTGATTGTTCAACTGTGTTAGTGTTAATGATGAAACATGTAACTTGTCTCAAGAAAGTCGGCTGTTGTCTAATGAAGTTTTGCAATCATCTACATTCTATCAGAAAATAACATGTTTATTGTTTTGCTATAAACTTAGACATGCATGGGTTGTTTAAAGACCTAACTGGCAATTCTTCTACCTCATCTTTATAAAAGCTCTCTCTTCCCCTCAATTGAGATTTCAGTACAATGCATGACAACAAGATGACATTTGGGGGAAAGTATCTTTTATTCAACTTTAATAAAAAATGGTAATTGTAATTAGATGTTACAGGAAGCAGACATTATCTCCACCACACCAGCTCTTCTGCAGAAAATGCTCCCTAATGTATGTGTTTAAGAAACAAAAGCCGGAAATAAGGAGATACTGCAGATGTGCTAAGGCAAAAACAATGACCTGTTCCCTCCCCCACACCCTCACCTTACCAAGATCCATGCTTTTGGAGGCTTTCAGATTAATTGATTCAGGCTGCTTGGCTGGTGTCAAAGATCTGAAGTTGATATTCTGATCTGCTAAATATGCTGCTGAATCCATTACAGAACTGTGGAAAAAGCCATGCAAAATATTTAGGCACTAGTACAAAACCAGTGAAGTAATTAAAACTTTCATAATATAAATGTATTTTCCCCTTCAGTTGTCTGCAGTCATGCATCTTAACTCTATCTCTGATTGTCAAGTTTCTTTTGTGAGATTTAGCACCTCTACTCACATGTATTTAATTATATATATTTAAATACAGATTATTCATGAAGATAACTGCTGTTTTTACATGCTTAATATTTAAATATGATTTTATTTAACAGAACAGAAGGGGAAATATCCAGTGCCAACAGTCTTGTTTTCCCTTCTGCTGAGCTCTATTTAACCACCTCCTGTCTGAATTGTTTACCAAATAGGTTGGGCAAAATACAGCCACTGCACCTGGTTCATTCTCTCTGACATGTCAACAGTCTATTTGAATGATGGTATTTAAAAAGAACACCACCGCCCACCACACAGAAGCTCCTCATAAATACAGTTATGTGGAAGACTGAAATTCTGTTTCACAAAGGACTGAGATCTTTTAAAATCTGGTTTAATTTAGAATAGGAATGAAACCTGAAAATTCCAAAATTCTCTATGAAGGAAATTCCAGACCCCCTCAAAATTAATTTCAGTCCAATCAAAATTCTTCATTTCAATTCTGCATTTTGATTTGATATTACAACATATAATTCAAAATTATATAATATTTTCAAACAAAAAGTAATTGCATAATAAAAGATTGAAGGGTTTCATTAAAAAAATGTTGAAAAAGGATGTTTCAATAATTTGATTCCCCCCACCCTTTTTTTTTTTCGAAAGGGAATTTCAGTAAAACAGATACAATTTTGCAAAGCATTTCAATTTCATTGTAATTGCATTTTCTGACAGAAAATAATTCCAAGGTTTTCTGACCAGCTGTACTCACAAGTAGCTATCACTATGTCATATGAGCATATTCCACAGAAATAAGAGTAAATCTCTCTCTTCCAACCTTCCTCCCCAGTTTGTAGGAGACAAATGACCAGATCCTCACTGGGTGTAAAGCAGTTAAAAATTTGGCCTATAATGTGATTAATTAACAAAGGATTTTTATTTGCTTATTTATGTTAGTTTGTATCTGAGAGCATAAAATACACCTTAGGGACAAGAGAATATCATATTGAAAAGACAAAATAGAGTCCAATGAAATTCATGAACATTAAGTAAAACAATGAAAAAATTACAAGAATCTACTGTGTATGATGTGTTTAAGGTTACAAAAAATTGTATAATATACTGTATTCTTTGAAAAATAGTGCATGATTATTTAAATAATCATTTTTTTAGACTCTCTGTACCCGTGAGGATAGTTCACATATCACCAGTGATCAATGTACCGTCATTTGAAAACTACAGACATAGACAAGACATTAAACTCCAAAATAACCAACCACGATTTATATTGCAGAAATATCAACTTGACCGTAACTGTTATGATGCAGATTCCACATGTATTTACACTCATTATAACAGTGTTTTTAATCAACGAGAAATAACATCATAATTATTAATGAGAACAACTGAGCCATTTTAGCCATATAATAAAAATAACTGCAAAAGAAAGTATATCCAAACCTATGATTATAATCTTCAGAAAGCAGCTCCTCACTGGGGTGCGGGGGCAGGGCAGGTGGAACTTCATTCTCATCATTACCATGATCAGACATAGTCAGCTCTGTAACTAAAAGGAGTTAAACAAAGTAGTAGCAGAAATTCTATTACACCAGTTCACTGACCTATAACTGCAGGTGAGAGGTGGGCGGCTGCTGCCAGGGTCCCAGCTGCACACCAGGACCGGGCATGAGGTGGCTTTACATTTTGCCACCCTGGGCAATTGCCTATGTTGCCTGTCACTAAGGCTGGGCCTATCTACCATAAGCTAATCTACAATGTCTATTGCCTCCTTAAAGGTCATGAGCTTGTGAGCTACCAGGTTCATTTTGCAATGTATCAAGTGCTCTTAAATTCCCACTGACTTTATTCCAGTTGAATTCAAGGGGAACTGTGGTTACTTGGTTCCTATGCGGGTTGATGTAGTAGATGCAGAGCTGTCACATAATAACCTACAAATACTGATACAGTAGTAAAAAAAATCATTATACATGTGAACTGGTCAGTGAGGTGAAGCTATTGTGTCTGGACAACTAGCCTTCCTGCACGTGCCCTGTTTGTATTCATCTAGTTTAGTAGGGGGCATTGGAAAAAACAAGTAGGAAGATAACAGCACAATTTCCAGAGAAGAACATCACAGCACACATCTGAAAGACAATGGGGACAGATACTAGCTTTGAGGATTCTATACTCTGTTTCCCATGAAGATCTGTGTCTTGTTTTGCCAGGTTTGGGAATCCAGTGACCAAGAATGCACCAAACAGTTAAAAAAGTCCCTCTCAAGAGAGAAGAAGGAGTCAGCTGCCAGGGGCTCTCCCAGGGAACAGGTGGCAGTCAGAGGTTCTGCACAGGGATTCTGAAGAAGTTGGGCCTGCTGGAGTAAAATCAGGGAAATAAAACAAACAAGGAATCTAGTGGCATTTTAAAATTTATTGCATAAGCTTTCATGGGAGAAAAGTCAGGGAGATAGTAAGCTCTAGGGGAAATAGTCCTCCATACAGACTGACTTATTTTAAAATGTGTTCTCCTAAACTTTTTGGTTCTAAATAAATAATGTTTCATTTTAAGATGGCCGTCTGGTCACTGTTCACCACATAGCACCTGCAGGGAACAAAACTGAAAATAATGAAAATGGATTATCTTAACAGATCTGATTATGGTTAAAGGCAGTGGAATCTCCATCCCTAGAGATTTTTAAGCCCCAGCTTGACAAAGCTCTGGCTGGGATGACTCGCTTGGGGTTGGTCCTGGTTTGAGTAGCGAGTTGGACTAGATGACCTCCTGAGGTCTCTTCCAACACTCATCCTCTATGATTCTATGAGAGTATGGGGCTGTGGCCCAAGGCATGGTCTGAATTGTAGAATTTCATGACTCCAATCCAAGATGGATGAGATATTTAGGGCCACACACACGAAGGAAGTGCAGTCTAAGACACCAAGGGGGTCAATTGTTCAGGCAGACCAGTAACTGTGACAGTTGGGCCTTAGAATTTATTTTGATTGGAACAGAGAATATTTCTGGTATTGTTCTGCAGCATACACATTTTCTAAAGTAACATAATAATAGTAATTTTCTATGTCACTTAATCTTTTCATGCACATATGTCACACTTCTATATGTAGATACTTGTGCATCCATGAAGATTCAGCATGCCAAGCAATTGGGGGTAGAGTAGATACTTTATCATTACAATATTTCTTAACCAAAGAGATGACAGCAACTCCCTTGCAACCCTGATCATTTTTTGGATACAAAAGAGCCTGTGATGAGGCCGATTCCAGTAATCTTTCAGCACCAGAAATGTGAAGTTGCTGGCACTGATGTATTACTTCTCTAAGAGGTTGTTCTAAAAATGCTATTTCTGCACAACAACTTGGCAAGAAAAAAAAGTAGAGACCTGAGGGTGGCAAATATTATTCATGCAAAAACAGACTGAACACTGGCATTTCAATATTGGATTAAAAAATCCTCCTTAACTGAAATATCCACAGGCAAGACAAAATGTAATGTTTTGGCTGGAACAGCTTTTCCCCAGACATTACATTTGGTCTTGCTCATGTATAATAAAAGAGATCCTTTAAAAAAAAAATCTAGTATAAGTAAGCCAAGTGCCAATCTATTTTTGTTGAGCTTCTAGAACAGTCTTATGTGTAGAGCAGTGATTGGTATTAGAATTAACTTATCTGAAAACATTAACTGAGAACGTGTCATTTTATTAAACATAATTCAACTTCTGTCACTAATTTTTTGTGCCAGCTACAGTACTGTATTGGCATCTCTGTGGTCTTTTATTACTATTTACATCATAGTGGCGTCCAAAGCAGCATTAGACCTCCACTGGGAAAGGCACTATGCAAACATATAGCAAGAGACAATCCCTGTACTCAATATAAGACTGCAATTCTGAAACTTGTTTAGTGTGGGAAGACACAAACACATTCAGGTTCATAACTGAATTCATGGGGGACCTGTGGAGGTGCATTCTTTCACATGTACCAATACCATTGTAAGACTGCAGCCTATTATAAAAGAAAATGCAATGTGTTTGTAACAAATGATATTGGGATGTGGAGTGGAGAAAAGGGTAACACTCAAAGGAGTGTGGGTTTAAATAGGTTAAATGTTATAGCTACTAAAAAAATAAAAAAAGTTTGAAACTCTGGCATGTGGAATGTAACTATGATATTGTAATTCTGTTGTTGTAAATAAAAGGTCTGCTTCTAACCTTAAAATATCTTAAGTCTTAATAAACTAAAATAGCAAATCTTGTTCATATTATGTCTTAGTATAATTTCCCATTGGATTATAAAATGGGACACAAACTGAGGCAATTTGCTTTTTAAAATAATCATTGAATCTATCCAGGATGTACAGAAAATAAACATTGTGACAATATGTATTTAGCAATCTTTTTTTTTTAATCCATCCTTACGTGTTGGGCAGTGAGCTAGAAACTGTTACTTAAACTGGAATGTGTGCCAGGAATTTAATTCACAACTTCTGAGTCAGCTCTCCCACCCTCTCTGGGTCTTCAAGCCTCAAAGTAACAGAGCCTGCACTTACTCTAATTAACTGTTTTTCTAACTGATGTGGATTTCTGAAAACAAAAAGAGCACTTTTTTTTTTTTTTTGGCATGAAAGGATGTACAGTACATACCTTTTAGTCTTTCCTGAGGACTGTAAGCTACATATTGCTGCAGAACAGCATCATTGCGTCTGGAGATAGTGCTAACGGTCTGACTGCCCTCAAGTGCTGGTTTTTGAAAACACTCATGATCTGAGCGTTCCTAAGAAAAAAAAGAACCATGCATCTTAATGTAAAAAATAAATGTCCAAGAGAGCCAATGAACAGCAATCACTAAACCAAACTGGATTTGTGCATTATTTGTCAGGTGTTTATATCATGGTAACAAGTCTCCAAAGAGATACATGAAAGATGTCTTCTGACCATGGCTGACTACAAAACGAGATTCTCCTTGCATTTGTACTGATCATTAAGGATGATAAACAGAGTAAGGGATTTCTTTTTTCTGACCCACAGTTGGGCTTCATGTTATTTCTCCATCTGTGAGGGCAGCTTGTGGCATTGTCAACATGAGAGGACAGGCAATGCCAGTAGTATTTTTTTTTTTTGCCAGCCAGCTGGTTCCCTTGCTCAGAGACTAAGTGCAAATGCTCTGATGATTGCACACTAAAGCAGCTTTGTAACTAAGTGGCTACGTACAACCTCAAATTCAACCTCAAATCTTCTGGCTGGCATCTGAAGAAACTCCTGCCACACCTCTGGTCTGTTTTTCTATTTAAGTATTCTACCCACTCCCCCCGAACATCCTTTATATCCTTAGTGCAGCTCCTAATATACTCTCCTGACAGGCATTCTTTAAAAAATGCACAATTTATCAAACTGGGACAATCCCAAAAAGGCACTACTGTAGGTGTTGCACAGGGAAAATGATTAATATAGAAAGTAAAATGATTTGGCTAACTATTACCAAGTAGAATGATATTCTCAACTTGGTAGTTCCTCTGAAAAAAAAAATCAATGTGCAACCAAAAAGTTGCCTTCACTTGGCCTCCATTTTAAGAAGCTGCCTTCAATGGGAGCTCACATTCCATGTGAAGAACATGTACATTAGAATATTTTAGTGTCAATGTTCATTTTTTGAAAGAAGTGGATGGAATGTCAAGGCTATTTTTCCCTACACCCTGCCCCTGGAAGGCATAGAACTGTGCTGAATGGGTCAAAGGGACACAATTCTAGGGAGCAAGGTGCGCTTAGAGAAGAATCTAGCACTCCTGGAAGACTCTCCTGCAGCGAGCTTTGGCAAGTTCTGTGTTTGCCTGATTCTGACAAAAGCTTTAATAAGATGTTTCAGTTTTAAACAGTTCACCTGGTGCTCAGTGTACCACAGGCTCTAACATTTACACATCCATTTTTTGGTCCTAACACTTGTGCACATGAATGATGTTTTGTGTGTATAACTTATCTTCTATGCATACAGCTAAGGCCTGGTTTATGCTACCCCCAGCAGACGATGGGAGATAAACAAGCTACTTTACATATAGTTGCTCTATGTAAAGTAGCTTGCGTATCTCCTGTCAATCGGCACCTTAACTGTTTTGCGCTGAGCCGAGATGCCCTCTGGTCAACACAGCCTTACTGCTTTCGGGAAGGTGGTTTAATCATGTCAACCAAAGTCTGGGATCCATTGAGCGGGTCTCCACAACATGCTCAATCGATTCTGCTGCATCAATTCACAAGTCCCTGGCCATGTAGGCATGCCCTAAGAGCAGGAGGATTTTTGTGATGGTACTCAGGGGTACTGAGTACCAGCATCTTTTTTTTCCACAGCGATGCGGCCCCAGATCCCTGGCCGAGTATCGGCACCGTTTTTTAAAAACAAAAACAAAAAAGCACTGCCTAAGAGTATTGAAAAATGCATGCAAATGAGTGTGCCTATAAAGTCCTGCACAAAGCACGAGACTGGGTTAAATCAGCTTTCAAACTTTTGCCTTACAAAACTAGTGACTTTCTAGAGACAGAGGGGGTGGCCAAAAGCCTACCTCAATGCAGACCACTTCATGAATTCTGAGGGCCTACTGGAAACAATACAGAGACAACTACAGATCTAGTGTAATAGGCTCCTTCTTTTCTTCCAGTAGCCACTGGCCAAACAACATTTGCCTAATGTTTTCCCCTCCTACTCATACATTGCTTTATTCACAGCCAAATAGCATATTCAGAGTAGTTTATTGTGGGGAACACACATTATTAACAACAGTATGTGCCTTTGGTATACCAGAATTCTTTAAGTTACATAAGAAAGTTTTACCAATTATTCTTAAAGCCAAGAGGTCTACATCTATTATCTTTTGTAAGTGTATTGCTGGCTAAATCAAGCCCTGCATGGATACAAACAACTACCACTAAATTAAAGATGGGTAGCCAGTGGGAGAGGCAGCCTTAAATTAACAACCCCAAAAGGGGGGGGGGGAAGAAATCTGCTTTTCCAGCTCTTTGATAAATGACACAATCGATACCCCAACAACTGATCAGTAACCAGCCTAATTAGAGTATTCAGCTTGTAAAACAGAGCTGTCATGGAAGGCCTCCATTAGTGTCCCGGCCAATAAAACAAATAATGGATTTTTAAACATATTCTACTTATACTAAGCTGGGATGCAGCAGGCAGGAAATGGTTTTGGGGAAGGGGAACAATGGGTCATGGCCCATTTTGCTATAGGCTCCAGCCTCAAATGGAATTACAATTGAACCTCGAGCACATCCTATAAAAATTAATTTCTGTTTAAAATGTATTTGATTCAATCAAGAGCTCATTATGTATTCTTCACAGGGCATGTGTCAGAATTGTTTATGTGTTTCATACATCTGGGTAATGTATAAAACTATATACTTGACTATGAAAAGCAGCTTCTTGTATTTTTATTACATCAATAATTCAGTTGTAATATTTTTGCCAAAGATGACTTTTTTACAAAATAAAAGAAACTAGCAACAATAATTTTTCTTTCTAGCTTTCACTTAGGTGGGTTATCATCCATACCTCATCAGAAAACAGAGGATATATAAATGCATAATACTAGTTTTACATAAGATACAGGAAAGATAATTGCAGGTGAATCAATTTGCTTTCTTAAATTTAACAATAATAGCTCTAGAATATATTTTAACCTCTCTGCAGTTGTGTTACCCTTGATTGTCTAATTTTGGTATTAAGTCTTAAAATGTTTATGTCTCTGACAGGAAAGGATTTGAAAATATTAGCCAATAATCTCAGAAATGCGCTGGGTAAATAACCCAGGAAAGCACACACCTGCTTTCCAATATCACCCTCTCTGCTATGTCACTGTGTATCCATATGACCCAGCTTTTGTGAAAAGCAACTTCCCAGTACATTTACAGTATAAAATGTAGCAAGTTTTTTTATGTCTAGTCAAAGGGTGGTAAATCAAATTTAAACACAGTGAAGTGAAATCTACTATACAGAAAAAACTATTCATGTCTTAAGGAAAGATAACTCCCCTTCCCCCGAACCATTCTCTCTTAAATTTAATATATAAACACACATACACAATATTATTCTCAAACATTTTATTTTTAAGCAAAACTTACCTATGACCATAGAAGCCTATCCCAAGAAAATCAGCCTTACCCAGAGTACTATAATGTGATTTCTACAAGCTCCTTTTTTTGTTTGTTTGTTTTGGTTTTGTTCTTGCTCTGAAATCACAGTTGGATCTGTTTCTTATGAACAGTGTGTATGCTGAAAATCCAGTAAAAAGAGGTATTTAAAAGTGAAAGTTAAAATAAGTGTGACTGGTGGATAAGCATCTCTGTAAGTCACGGGCATACTTCTTTATATGGATAGGCAGGTCACACAGACAGTTCAACTACCTTATTTCCTAGAGGTAAGAGTTCAAAAAAATTCAAGAACTCAAAATTGTAGTAACTTTTTAAAATGTTGCTTTGCTTAATGCAAGTACTAATTCATGGATTTGAACCAATGCCAGGAAGTTCCATGTTTATGGAGGCAGAAATGTAATTTAAATGCAGGGTTTTTTTTATATTAAAGCCATACAGTGAGTGAAATTGTAACCCCACTGAAATTAATAAGGGGGTTTGCCATTCACTTCAATGAGGTCAGGAGTCCACCCCATATCTTTAAGACATCCATGGAAATAGAAAGATATTTTCAAAATGGTGGCTGGAATATATATATAATAATATAACTATTATTAATGGTTGCTCTGATAACTATTATTCTTTGTTTACCACAAGCAGGTCTAACTCATGAACGAGTTTTCTGCATCACCTGCATTTGTCTATCCAGTCTCCTGAGAACCACCAACTGAATCATCCCACGAATGTTCCCTTCCATAGACATGGAACGCCTCAGTGTCTCCATGGCTTCATGGTTGGACTTCCCCAGAAGAGACTCTCCATTCACTGCAATCAGCTGATCATTTATTCGCAGGCGGCCATCCTATAAGACAAACACAGATATTAAAGTAAAACTATGCAGGGGCAACATATACAGGAGACTGAGATATAGACAGGCATGTGTTTCTTTCTTAGAAGTTACACGCAATACAATTGTAAATATCACCAAGTCACTTTAAAATGTCTACATTGTGTAATCTGGCCCATTCACCATATTTAGGAAGTACAGGTCATGAAGCAATTATAAAAACACAGGCACCTCTTCATGTGCATTGCACGTTGGACCAGTCCTAAAGAGGAGAAAACGGAAACATTGACTTCGGGTTAGAGAATATATATCACATCTGGTTGTGTCTATTGTGCGACTAACAATGATCACCACCACATATTTTTAAATTCTGTGCAGCTGTTGACGGGATCAGCTAATGAATGATTCAAGTCCACAAATTACTCTGCCCTATATACTCACTAACGCTCATTGTGACACAGTTAATATGCCACCATCTAAGGAAGTGTTCTGATCCAGAATGTTCACTAAGGCTAAAGCATCCATATTTTAATTAAAAACTATTCTTGAATTTAAACAGCTAAACTTGTTGCTGATAACAAAATTGAGATGCCATTTAGAGCCGTTTGTGTTTTTGAAGAAAGCCATTCACTTTCATTGTCATAAACTCCTGACAGAGGTAGACATAAACTTACGGACATTACTATTTTTGGACTTTAATAGGCCTATTATTGCTTTTATTAATAGCTGTGAATGACTTTTTTGTATCTGTATGCACCTGCTCAAAAAGTAAATAAAAATACAGAGAAATTCTTCTGATCAAGAAGTGAAGCTTTCTCTTAGACTATGTACACACGATCAGATTAAAGCGCAACATGGCAATCGCGCTATAAAAAACACGTGACCTTTATTGCGGGATAGCGCACACACACATCGCTCCTTGTAACGCAAAAGAATTCTTTGCAATATCACAGTGTAGCGCAATGAATTCTGGGCACCTACCCCACAGTTCAATTTTCCCTCAATCTGCGCTTGGAATCATGGGATGAAGGAAAGGAACGCAAAGCACCATGGGTAAAATCTCAGTTTCCCGTGCTGCATTGTGTTCCCCTTGCGTCTTCCTTGTTGCCAATAGCAACTCGCGCCTATTTTCAACAGTGCAGTGACACACTACTTCCGAGCAATCACAACAGCGACAGCATGGATCCTGCTCTGATCTCCACTGTCGCCTTCAGCATTCTAAATACATCTTGGCTGGTTGCTCAGTATGCAATGAGCTCCGAGTCAGACGAGGACACCGAGGAGCAAGGGCTGATCGATGCCATGCAGAGCAACAGCACCGTGTTGCTCAGCTCCTTCACCGATCATCTGCACATGGTGCAACGCTGTTTCTGGTCGCGAGAGACGAGCACCGAGTGGTGGGATCGCATTGTTATGCAGCTGTGGGATGACGAGCACTGGGTACAGAACTTTCGAATGCGGAAAGCAACCTTTCTGGAACTGTGTTCAGAGTTGGCCCCTGCCCTGCGACGTAAAGACACCAACATGATGTCAGCCCTAACCGTGGAGAAGCGTGTTGCAATTGCTGTCTGGAAGATGGCGATTCCTGACTGCTACCTGTCGGTTGCAAACTAGTTTGGAGTCGGGAGGTCCACCGTCGGATTAGCCCTCTCGCAAGTGTCCCGAGCCATCAATCGCGTTCTGCTACGGAGGACGGTGACGTTGGGCAATGTTCGTGAGATTGTGGACGGCTTTGCTGCCATGGGATTCCCTAACTGCGGGGGAGCCATAGACGGCACACACATCCTTATTTTGGCTCCAGACCATCTCGCGACCGAGTACATCAACAGGAAGGGCTACTTCTCCATGGTGCTGCAAGCACTCGTGGATCACAAGGGGCGTTTTACGGACATCAATGCTGGGTGGTCGGGAAAGGTGCCCGCATGATGCCCGCATTTTCAGGAACACTGGTCTGTACCGGAAGCTGCAAGGGGGTACCTTCTTCCCTGATCAAAAAATTACAGTGGGGGATGTGGAGATGCCCATAGTCATCCTCGGAGACCCAGTATACCCACTGATGCCATGGCTCATGAAGCCGTACACCGGGAACCTAGATCGCAGCAAGGAGCGGTTCAATTACAGATTGAGCCGCTGCAGAATGACTGTGGAGTGTGTCTTCGGCCGTTTAAAAGGGCGCTGGCGATGTTTGTATGGAAGGCTGGACTTGGCGGAGGACAACATCCCTGCTGTGATTGCGTCGTGCTGTGACCTTCATAACATTTGTGAAAGTAGGGGAGAAAAGTTTTCCCCGGGGTGGGCTATGGAGGCACAGCGCCTCGAGGAAGCATACGAACAGCCAGCCACTAGGAGTATTAGGGGGGCCCAAGGAGAAGCTGCTCGCATAAGGGAGGCACTCAGGGACCATTTCAATGATGCCCTCCCCCCGTTAACTTCCAGGACGCATCAGGTGCACCTTATGAGATTTTCAATGTGTACAAATAAAGCCACTCTTCAAATTATTTGTCACTGTTTTTATTAAAACCTAAAGGGGGGGGGTTACAGGTGGGTGTAGCTGCAGGTCTCTAAAAATAGCTCTGGGGGGCACTGGATGTTGCAGTGTACCAGGGGGATGGGTGACCTTCAAAGAAATTCTTTGAAGGACTACGGGGTGTGGGAGGCAAACACGGCTGAACTGTATGGAGTGGAGCCCGTACATTAATCGCCTGGGTCTGCAAAGCAATCATGCTCTTGAGCAGTTCTGTTTGCTCCTTCATCACGCTTATCAGTTCGTCCCTGTGTTTCTGCCTCCTCTGTTGGGATTCCTCTCTCCAGGCTCGATTCTCCCTCGCGCATTCCTGTGCTGTTTTCAGCAGGTCCTGAAACATATCCTCCCTGTTTCTTCGAGCACGCCGCCAAATGTTTCTCATGCGGTCAGCTGGGGTAGACACCGGCCTTGTGAAGGTCGAATCTAAAAAAAAAAAAATAATAAAGCTGTTGTTAACACAAAGCCTAGATAACCAATGTAACCTTCCAGTAGCACATTCCACTGGAAGGTGCAGGGCAGTCAACATCCTATGCTTTGCTGAAGCGGACAAGGTATGTCCTGATAGAAACCTTACTGGGGGCTAACATTCTGCACAGGACACATAGATGGAACCCGATATCTCTCTCTTCAGAGTGCCCCTGCCAGCTAGAATACATACCCTACATGCCACCGGTTGCAAGCCAGGACCGTATGCTGCTGCATTGTGTGCTGCCATGGCTCCCAGGACTGTGCTTTGCAGCTGGAGAGAAAGAGTATCCGTCTTTGGGAGCGTAGACACAAATGCTCTCCCATCTAACCTGAGTAGGAGGCTCTGGAGGTACATCGAGGAAACCTTTACTGACCTAAATACAGATGATTTTTTGATAATCACTGCATGTGTTGATGCACTTCTAATGAATGCAGAGTAAAGAGCGTGCACAGTGGGGACTGAGACAGCAAGCACCCCCACCCAGGACAATGATATTTTAGCAGGAGCCATAGCTGCACGAAAGAGAAACTTACCGGAACCCCCCTCTGCCGCCTCAGAGGACACGCTGCAATTCATGTCTTGGGTGGACGTCTCAGCGGGGGGTGTAGAAGAGCTCCTGGCTACACGCTGTTGCGCTTTCCTCCAGGTCATCCTCCATCTCCTCCTCTTCATCGATCACGTCCTCATCCTGCTCAGGTCTGGCATTCACTGGATGAGGGGGGCCGATGTGTCCACGGGACTCTTTGCAGTGGTTGTGGGGTCCCCACTGAGGATGGCTTCTATCTCCTTATAGTACCTGCATGTAGTAGGCGCTGATCCCGAACGGCGGTTTGCCTCCTTCGCTCGGTGATAGGTTATTCTTAGCTCCTTCACCTTTGATCTGCACTGCACAGTGTCTCTATCATAACCTCTCTCTGACATGGCCCGAGAAATTATGCCAAATGTATCATAATTTTGCCTGCTGCCATGTAGCTGCGCCTGCACTGCGGACTCTCCCCAGATGCTGATCAGATCCAGCACCTCTGCCGTGCTCCACAGGGGTGCGCGTCTTCCACGATGGGCCGCCATTGCTACTGATGATCGGAGCTGCACTCCACTCCACGAGGAAGAGAACAGGAAGTGAAACAGATGAGAAATTCAAAAATCCCGGGAAGATGAGCATGGCGGGGACTGTTTCGTCATGGCCACAGAGTGGGTTGGGGGAAGACCAGAGAGGACGACTTTGGAATGCTGGGACACTTCCGGAGGCCAATCATTGCGCGGTAAGCGTACACACGAGTGGAAAGGCGCAACAGCTGTTCCGCGTTAACTGCTACCACCCTCGTCAAGGTGGTTTTTGTCTTTCGCTACAACAAGGCAGTTAACGCGCAACAGCCCTATTGCACGTGTGTACGCTGTTGTTGGTATCGCGCGGTAATGGTTGTTAATGTGCGATAAAGTGATCATGTGTACAAGGGTTTGCTCAGTTCACTGCCATCAAATTTATGTCAGAATTCTGAAAGAAGGGAGAGAAAAGGGTTGAGATTGAAGAAATCTAGCATGAGTGAGGAGAAGAATAGCAGGAAAGGAAAGGAGATCAACAAAGATGAGCTCGCTTAAAATGAGCTTGATTGATTCGATCACGAGCTCACGTGTTCTTCATTATGCCCTTGTAAGAACTGTTTTTATATCTCACAGCTGTGTCGTCCAAAATAGATCTACTTTTCAATTTTTATTTTTCTATCACTCTGATGTTCAATTAAGTCTGGTAGCATTCCTGCCAAGGCTAACTAACTGACTTTTTTGTGAGTGACAGTAGTCACAACAAACCCAGTTTACTCATGTGTTACTTTTGCTGAAACGGGAATCAATCCCTGTTACCAGAGCCGTGCCATCATCTTAAAAGAAACAACAGAAGCTAGAGAAGGTAAATAAACTGGGAGGGAAAAAGAGGAAAGAGCGGATTGGAAGATGAGTCAAACAATAAGGTAGGGTGAAGAGACAGAAGAAAATAAGGAGGGATTAAAATATTCTTACACAGATGCTAGGAAAGAAGTACAGAAGAAGTAGTGCCCTTTGGGAGGAATATAGTGGAAAACACTCCATTGTTTGTGTTTTACACCAACATAAATTTACATACAGACAAAGGAAGATGCTAACCCCACCCTTCCACCACATACAAAGGATATGTGAAAGTGAAGGGAAAGAAAAGAGTTAGCACTGTGGGACAGGACATTTATTACTTACACATCAGTTATAATTCCTTTGTGTCCTAATAAATTTCACTGAAATGAATATTTCCATTCATTGCAATGGGAGCATGAGGAAAGATGACTTTTTTCTCTGTAAAGCTCAAGATTTAATTGGTTTTTTTTACGTCCTCATATTCCTCTCATACAATCCGTCTTTTTCCCATTCCATGGATATTTCTGTGAATATGCACTCTTGCTTATAAATCTGTTGAAACTGCTTGCACAAATATGTATATGTACATAACACACATTTTCAAATTTAGTCTACACGTTGGAATATTCTGGTAAATCACATTTTAATTAAATTAGGGCAGTCTTAGAAACTCCGGTAGTTTCTTGTTTTTGCTTTGCAACTCTTCCACGAAAGATTTGGTATTTCTGTAAATTTTCACTGTCTTTTATAAACTCAATTCTTAAAAGCGCTTCTGACTTCTTTAAATGTGGTAGGCTTAAATGCAAACTCATGATGCTCATGACATACCTAACAGACTGAACCTAAGCAAAGTAGCCATACATGCTTTAAAACACAGTGCGTTTACATTTACTAAACCATTCCACCACTGACAATAAACAGTTGGAAGGCAGCTGAATACTGTTTTTGCAGAGGATCAGGAGAAAGTTATTTAGCATACTAACCTTCTGTGATTTTGAAGAGTGGGAAAATATTTAAAGAACCCTTAAACTCAGATTTGCACATCACTGGCATTATGGTCTAATGTTAGTACACTGTATTGCAAGATAATCTGCTTGGTTTATGACAAGCTACATGTTTGCACTGCTGTACAATATTTGTACTTTCCCTTTTATCTTTAAAAGGTATGTTTCTTTGTGCCTTTTGAGTAGGAAAACAATTTTTAGAGTCTGAACAAATTAATATTTTTTCATGCTGCAATGGGTCAAACTCGTTAATAGTGAAATTAAAATCCCCTTGCATAGTGTGAGTAAATGTGATTTATGTGTGGAATCAAAGCAACAGGTAAATTGATGGCCCCCTCTATTTGTAGGCAAGCAACAGGACACTTAGACTTTTGACTGTATTAGTGGCCATGGCACTGTATCCTCCTGTGTTTTGCCTCTTCAAAAGCACACTCTGGCCACTCCCTTGGACCACCTTTGACCCTCCTCCCACTCAGGCATGCCAACAGCATTTCCAGGCCCGATAGCAGAACAGTCAATGGTCCCCCCTAGAAAAGGATGGCTGAGGTCTAAGTGGGCTTCCGCTGGAAGTTTTTGCTTAATTTATTATGAGCCATGCAGGATCCTGGTTGACTGAGGAGGCCATATCTGCTACTCAGATTCCCCAGTGCCTTGAATTCCCCAGGGAGATTGCTGATGAACCCAAAAGGCTAAGTAGCAGTTATAGAGGAGGCTGTGTGTAGGAGGGGAAAGAATCTCATCCCAATGCACTGCTAGCATGCTACAAGACCTGTGAAATAGAAAACAATCAATTAAAGAGTGAGAGGATACATTTAAACACATTCATCCCAATGGGCACTTCAGCACCTTGTCCTCAGATGTAAGGTGCTATGTAACTGCAAATGACATGTATATTTGTAATACTTTACTTACAGCTATTGAAGCAGAAGAGTACTTTTTTTTTTTTTAAACAATCACAGAAGGATGATAATATGGGTCATAAAAGAACAACCATCAAGTATAAAAGTGGTTTAATCTTGTGTGGTTCTTTAAATTCATTAGGAGTTTTATTAAGATTAAGTTTTCACATATCATTAATTCTTTTATTTCTATTTTTTGGACACCAACTGCCAGAAGAGTTAAGTTACCCAGTGATCACTAGATATTACGGTGGTATTTGTGGGTAAACTGGATGAGTTGGGATTCTCTAAAATCCATAAAATGCACTCCAATTTTCTATGTAAAAATTAGCCAAAAGATCTCAATTTCCCCCTTCATTTTTCACATATTCCTTACTTGACTTTTTCACTGCCTGAAAAAACAAGCAAGGTAAGTCACAGAGCTAAAAATTCAGAAGTCATTGTAAAATGTTGGCCTGTCTTCAGACCTTCTGTCCAGACTGATAAGAGATCTAACCAACCAAAATTGTTTGCATTTTGTACATAACCTGATACATTCTTTTCATTCAGGAAAAGAGACATCGGTAAAAGGAGTCAAATTCTGACACATTAAAGACATTTGGACAGCAGAAAAAGGCACTTTCCATGAATAAATATCCTATTTGTAGCACTACATCTATTGCAATGCTGAGACAAATTCATTGGTCTCTTCCTGTTATGTGTGATCTGTAAAAGGGTAAAAAATATTCTGATGACTTCAGGCTGATCTGCAAATCCTATATTCATGCTCTTCTGAAGACAACTGTGATTGTATGGGAGGAGGTGGTTTTTGAAAACGATAACATCTAACAATATAACAAAGACCAGATTCATTTTTAAATTCCAGCCACAAAAGTGAGATACTGTGAAATCATCGTCATGCCTAAAGGGTTATGAACTTCTTGATTTTACAGCAGTCACAGTTTCACAAAAGAACCTCAGTTCACTGAGGAGCAATACTTGTGCTTAAATCCAAGCAGTTCTGGTTCGAGAAGCTGGTAAGTAAACAGCAGAGGCAAATGTTCAGAATGAGAGCAAATAAAAGGTTTGAATTTAAACTTTTCAATACATGAGTCTTTTAACATAACTGTCAAGATCTAATTTAGTTTCACTCTCTCTCTCTCTCTCTCTCTCTCTCTCTCTCTCTCTCTCTCTCTC